>SJYD01055790.1:8608-24903 GCA_006408635.1 Nanger granti
ACACACACACACACACACACACACACACACACACACATACACACATTTTCTTTCTTTCTTTTACTTTCTTTCTTTTTTTGTTTTTGTTTTTGTAAAATCACCTTATTACAATATGTACCCTTAAGTAAAGAGAAAATTTCAGGAAGCCTGGGCCATGTTAAGATCAGCTCAAACTGCGCTCTTGTCTTAGCACACTGTCTGGTACATAATAGAAATTCAGTAAGCAATCTATGAATTGACATGTTTGTTTTGTGAATTCACCAATTACTCCTAGTTTTACTTTTGAAAACTTTCAAAATAAGTCTCCTTATTGTGGCAGCAATTTGAATGAAGGCAGTGAAAGAGGAGAGTGAAAAACTTGGCTTAAAGCTAAACATTCAGAAAATGAAGATCATGGCATCCAGTCCCATCACTTCATGGGAAATAGATGGGGAAACAGTGGAAACAGTGTCAGACTTTATTTTGGGGGTTTCCAAAATCACTGCAGATGGTGACTGCAGACATGAAATTAAAAGGCGCTTACTCCTTGGAAGAAAAGTTATGACCAACCTAGATAGCATATTCAAAAGCACAGACATTACTTTGCCGACTAAGGTCTGTCTAGTCAAGGCTATGGTTTTTCCAGCAGTCATGTATGAAAGTGAGAGTTGGACTGTGAAGAAGGCTGAGCACTGAAGAATTGATGTGTTTGAACTGTGGTGTTCGAGAAGACTCTTGAGAATCCCTTGGACTGCAAGGAGATCCAACCAGTCCATTTTGTAGGAGATCAGCCCTGGGACTTCTCTGGAAGGAATGATGCTAAAGCTGAAACTCTAGTACTTTGGCCACCTCATGCGAAGAGTTGACTCATTGGAAAGAACTCTGATGCTGGGAGGGATTGGGGGCAGGAGGAGAAGGGGACGACAGAGGATGAGATGGCTGGATGGCATCATTGACTCGATGGGCGTGAATCTGAGTGAGCTCTGGGAGCTGGTGATAGACAGGGAGGCCTGGGGTGCTGCAGTTCATGGGGTCACAAAGAGTCGGACACGACTGAGAGACTGAACTGAACTGACTGTGAAATAAACGGGTGATTTTTTTTTCTCTATGTCATGTAGGACTAAGTTTGCCTATGTCAGAAAAAATAATAATAGCATACAAGAGACAGAAGGTAATTTCTGTATCAAGAAGCACCCTAGAAGAGCTCAATCATGGACTGAAAACTGACATCTCTTTGTTGTATCCTGTGACTCATAAAAAACATCATGGAAGGTTCTGTTCCTAAATTATCTTTATGGACAAATTTATTGATACACTTGAGCTATCTTATTTATGTTTCAGACATCAAAAAAGAAGACAATTATTCTTTCCTCATTAGCAGTGTTATACTTGCTAAACTTTAAGCAGACATATGGATGACAAGAGTACAGTAATATTCCCAGGAACCTTGGAGCTAAGTGTGTCCACATGGCTAGGTTTTGGCCTCTGAGATATCCAAGAAGATGACATGTGCAGATTCTGAGGATTTTCCTAAAAAGTAACTTTCTTCTAATTTTCTTTCCTTCTTGCTAGCTAGAATGACAACATAAAGGTTGGAGTTGAAGCAACATTGGGGGCATCTGTGGTGACTTAACAAAAGAGGCCTGAATGTGTGATTAGTAATAAAGAAGATGCTTGGTTCCACAGAGCACACCAGCTTTGGGACCAACATCTCCAGGACCTGCCATGAGAGAAAACAAAAACAAACAAAAAAAAAACCTGATAATAATAATTTGTGTTTGATTTACAGAACCATTCTCTTGCAATCAAAATCTAATCCAAACCAATGAATTACCTTGTTTCTTCATATATCATTCCAGGATGATTAAGCCTTTACCATTTCTTTAAGTGTCTCATTTCCTTTGAAAATGAATGTTCATACCAAAATCTGAAGACAGATGTTAATTCTAGCATTCTTTGTAGCCATTAAAATGTACTCATAACTTTGAAAAATGGTGCATTGATTGGAAAATGTCAGGCTAAAGACTAAAGGAACTGTACATAAACACTGTACTCAAACTGAGAAATTTGTTTCAAATAGTGGTACAGGTTAACAATTCAATAACTGTTTTACATGCAAATGGGAATTGAACAAATAAGTAAATTGATATGGATGGTGGGAATCAGAGAGGAAAATCATAGATGAGAACATTTCGCTAAGATTAGAGTAAACCCTCTTTTTCCATTTACATGGTACATGATCCATCCCTGATGTGGTTTATATAATGATGGGTTTGATCAATATCAATCTGATATTGATCCATTGAGATGTTAACCTCTTCGCCACGTTTTCTCCAGCAAGCTGTGTGTATTTATCAGAAGCACTAGTTTAAACATCTTGTCATTTCTAATTCCTTTTCTGCCTTAAAAACAAAATTTCTCCAAAGAAATACTCTCACTAAGAAATCTCTAATCACATCCCTTCTCTGTTCAAATGGTCTTTTGTTGTTGTTCAGTCACTAAGTTGTGCCTGACTCTTTTGCAACACCATGGACTGTAGCCTGCCAGGCTCCTCTGTCCATGGGATTTCCCAGGCAAGAATACTGGAGTGGGTTGCCATTTCCTACTCTAGGGAATCTTCCCTGCCTAATTATCAAACTTGTGCCTCTTGCTTTGGCAGGCAGATTCTTTACCATCAAACCACTAGGGAAGCCCTCAAATAGTCTTATGGGATGGAAGATCTTTACTCTTGTTTTTCCTGTTTCAAATCAAACTTGTATTTATGGTTTATTTGTCATATTTCTGCATAGCCCCTACACCTTTCAAAATTCCCAAATACATCTTTAACGTTCCCCCCTTTCCCACCATCATAATCTCTATTTTAGCTACATTTTTCACAGACCTATTCTGTCATCACTCCTATTTAAGGCTAAAATTAAATGCCATGAAGATGCATCTATTCTGTTATTTCCAGCAAGGACTGATCATCCTATTCTCTGAATTCATAATGCCATTTAGTTGTTTAAGAAATTTACTTTATTCTACTAGCAACATAAATGCATGTATACAAATGAGTCTGGACATGTATTTGCTGTATTCAGTTGCTATTTATCCTGATAACTCATTTCAAGTTTCATCACTTTTGTTACATAAGCAAGAACTGTTCTTTCTCTACCAACTAGTAAGAGGTACTTGTGAAAAGAAGAAAGATTATACTTTCATGATGATATAATTGTACTAGAAACACCAGTTGTATACACTACAATAAGAAAAACTTCCTGAAGCTTCATGAAAATTCAAACTGAAATGATAAAATTTTTGCCACATTATCACATTTTTTTCCAGATTTGTAAACAAATGTGTGTATATATTAGAATTTGTCACTCAGTAAAAGTATGTGCCTATTTCTCTTTTGTCCCCAATTCAAGGCTTTCCAGGTGGCACTGGTGATAAATAATCTTGCTGCCAATGTAGGAGGCACAAGAGATGCAAGTTCAATCCCTGGGTTGGAAAGATCCAGTACAGTAGAGTAGTAAACTACAACCCAATCCAGTACTCTTGCCTGGAAAATTCCATGGGCAGAGGAGCTTGGCAGACTACAATCCACAGGGCTCAGAGTCAGACGTGACTGAGCACACACATACCCAAGTTCATATTTTATTTTTTGAGCCAGTACAGGTGTTTTACCTGTGGATAGCACAGCTATGATCCTTGGCCTTCTAGAGTTTGTTGTCTTTGAGGGTGTGAAGAGTGTACTAAATAACCAATTACAACATCCTAAATTTTTGGTTAAGGAAGTCCTGAATGTTGATTCTATAAGGGTGGTTATGGAAGGCAAATAAACCAAGCCCCAGAGGTCAAGAAAAGCTTCCTGGAGAATGTGTTTAAGATATGATCCCAGAACATCCCCATACACTGATGCAAGTGAGAATGATCTATCAAGGGACTAGAAAGAAGTTCAAAATAATAATTTAATTTGTAATGAGGGAAAATAGAAATGAAAGTAGTGGTAAATGTAACCAGGGGTCAATGAACAATTTCAAGAAGACTAACACAAAGTTCCAACAAATTACTAGCTGTCCATCAGCAGACGAATGGATAAGAAAGCTGTGGTACATATATACAATGGAGTGTTACTCAGTCATTAAAAAGAATACATTTGAGTCAGTTCTAATGAGGTAGATGAAACTGGAGCTTCTTATAGAGTGAAGTAAGCCAGAAAGAAAAACACCAATAGAGTATACTAACGCATATATACGGAATTTAGAAAGATGGTAACAATGACCCTGTATGCGAGACACCAAAAAAGACACAGATGTATAGAAGTCTTATGGACTCTGTGGGAGAGGGTGAGAGTAGAATGATTTGGGAGAATGGCATTGAAACATGTATAATATCATATGTGAAATGAATTGCCAGTCTAGGTTTGATACATGATACAGGATGCTCAGGGCTGGTGCACTGGGATGACCTAGAGGGACGGAATGTGGAGGGAGGTGGGAGGGGGGTTCAGGATGGGGAACATGTGTACACCTGTGGCATATTCATGTTGATGTATAGCAAAAGCAATGCCATATTGTAAATTAAATGGCCTCCAATTAAGATAAATTTGTATTTTAAAAAACCCTATCATGTGCTTTTGGTTGTTTGCTTTTATAAAAGTATTGTGTTTGTTAATATATTTTTCTACAAATTTTCTTACATAATTTTTTTACATTTTTTTACATAATTACTGAACTTTTAAGAGAAAAACATTTACCTCCTTTAAAAATGTTACAGATACTTTAAGGGAGTCGTTTTCCCAGTATTATGTTTATTAATATCATCTCAAGTATAGATTGATTCATAATAATAATTATAAAAGTAATTCATCATAATTTATTGTTGCTTTTGTTCAGTCATCTAGTCATGTCCAATTCTTTGCAACCCCATGGACTACAGCACACCAGGCCTTCCTGTCCCTCACCATCTCCCAAAGTTTGCCCAAGCTCATGTCCATTTCATCAGTGATGTCATCCAGCCATTTTATCCTTTGATGCCCTCTTCTCTTTCTGCCTTCAATCTTTCCCAGCATCAGGGACTTTTCCAATAAGTTGGTTGTTTGTACATATGACCAAAATACTGTCACTTCAGCTTTAACATCGGTCCCCTCAGCTAATATTCAGGTTTGATTTCTGTTAAGATTGACCGGTTTGATACCCTTTCTGCCCAAGGAACCCTCAGGAGTCTTCTCCAGCATCACCATTCAAAGACATCAGTTCTTTGACATTCTGCCTTCTTTATGATCCAGCTCCCACAACCGTACATGACCAATGGGAAGACCATTACCATGAAGTAATGGGGCCAGATGCCATGTTCTTAGTTTATTTAATATTTAGTCTCAAGCTGCCTCTTTCACTCTACTCCTTCATGTCACCAAGAGGCTCTTTAGTTCCTCTTTACTTCCAGCAAGTATTCAGGTTTGATTCCCCTTAATATTGACTGGTTTGATCTCTTTGCTGTCCACGGGACCTTCAGGAGTCCTTCAGCACCACAGTTCAAAGGTGTCAGTTCTTTGGCGTTCTGCCTTCTTTACAGTCCAGCTCTCACAACTGTACATGACCACTAGGAAGACCATAGACTTGACTACACAGACCTTTGTCAGCAGAGCAGTGTCTCTGAAAAACAGAGCTTTTCAACACACTGTCTAAGTTTGTCAGAGTTTTCCTACCAAGAAGCAATCATCTTCTGATTTCATGGCTACAATCACCATCCACTGTGATTTTAGAGCCCTAGAAGAGGAAATCTGTCACTACTTTCACTTTTTCCTCTTCTATTTGCCATGAAGTAATGGGGCCAGATACCACGTTCTTAGTTTATTTAATATTAAGTCTTAAGCCAACTCTTTCACTCTCCTCCTTACCTCACCAAGAGGCTCTTTAGTTCATCTTCATTTTCTGCCATTAGAGTGGTATCATCCACATAGCTGAGGTTGTTGATGATTTTCTGCCTATCTTGATTCTGGCTTGTAACTCATCAAGCTCAGCATTTCTCATGATATACTCAGCATATAGGTTAAACAAACAGGGTGACAGCAGACAGCACTGTTGTACTCCTTTCTCAATCTTGAACCAAGTTTGGTGACTGTTCCACACAGTATTCTAACTATTGCTTCTCGACCTGCATACAGGTTTCTCAGGAGCCAGGTAAGATAGTCTGATATTCCCATCTCTTTAAGAGTTTTCCACAGTTTACTATGAGCCACACCATCAAAGGCTTTAGCATAGCTGATGAAATAGAGGTAGATGTTTTACTGGAATTCACTAACTTTCTCTATGATCAAGTGAATGTTGGCAATTTGATCTCTGGTTCCTCGTCCTTTTCTAAACCCAACTTGGACATCTGGAAATTCTATGTTTGCCTAATGCTGAAGCCTAGCATGCAAGATTTTAAGCATGACCTTACTAGCATGGGAGATGAGTGCAATTGTCCGATGGTTGGCACATTCTTTAGTACTACCCTTCCTGAGAGTTGGGATAAAGATTGACCTTTTCCAGTACTGTGGTCACTACTGGGTCTTTCAGGTTTGCTGACAAATGGAATGCAACACCTTGATGGCATCATCCTTTAGAGTTTTGAATAGTTCTACTGGAATTCCATCATGTACACTAGCTTTATTAACAGCAGGGCTTCCTAAGGCCCACTTGCCCTCACACTCCAGAACGTCTGGATTTGGGTGACTGACAACCTAATCATAGAAATCTAGTTCATTAAGATTTTTTGTGTGTGTGCACAGTTCTGTGTATTCTTTCCTTCTCTTCTTGACCTCTTCAGCATCTCCTAGGTCTCCACAGTTTCTGTCCTTTATTGAGCCCATCTTTTGGTGAAATATTCCCTTGATAGCTCCAAGTTTCCTGAAGATATCTCTAGTTTTTCCCCCTTAGTTGTTTTCTTCTAGTTTTATGCACTGTTCATTGAAGAATCCCTGCTTGTCTCTCCATGCTGTTATTTGGAACTCTGCATTTAGCTGAACATACCTTTTCCTTTCTCTCTTCCTTTTCATTTATTTCTTTAGTTATTTGTAAAGCCTCCTCAGCTAGCCCCTTTGCCTTCTTATTTTACTTTTACTTTGAGATGGTTTTGTTTGCTGCCTCCTATACAATAATACAAACCTCTGATCATAATACAGGCACTCTCTTTACTAGATTTTTTCCCTTGAATCTATGCATTACCTCCACTGCATATTCATAGGGGATTTGATTTTAGTCATATCTATCTGGCCCAGTGGTTTTCCCTGCTTTCTTTAGTTTAAGACTGCATTTTTCCACAAGGAGCTGATGATCTGAGCCACAGTGAGCTTCAGGTCTTGTTTTTGCTGACTGTATACAGTTTCTCCATCTTCAACTACAAAGAGTGTACTTAATTTGATTTCAGTGTTGACCATTTGGTGATGTTCATGTGTAAAGCTGTCTCTTGTGTTGTTGAAAAATTGTATTTTCTATGACTAGTACATTCTCTGGAAGAATTCAGTTAGCCTTTGCCCTGCTTCATTTTCTTCTCCAAGGCCAAAGTTGCCTGTTACTCCAGGTATCTCTTGACTTCCTACCTTTGCCTTCCAATCTCCAGTGATGAATAGAACATCTTTTTTGGTGTTATTTCTAGGAGGTCTTTGAGGTCTTGTAGGTCTCCATGTAACTCATCAACTTCAGCTTCTCTGGCATTGGTGATAGGGACATAGAATAAGGGAACCTCCTGAAGCAATAGGTGAGACAGACCTCCTCTTGAGGAGCGAGGGGGAAGTTGGAATTCCTCTCGAGTTGAAGCAGGGAACTTGGTCCTCATCTCAAGATGAGGTGAGGAACATGATGTTCTTCTGCCGTTGTAGCGTGAAACTTGGGGTTTCTCTCGAGTTGTGACGGGTGTCTCAGGTAACATCTTCAGTTGGAAAAAAAGGAGTCAAGCCTCCTTTCGAGTTGCAGTGGGGAACTTGGGATTTCTCTCGAGTCACTGCGTGGGAATTGGACCTCATCTTGAGCCTGGAAACTCGGGTTTCCTCTCAAGTTGTGATGGGTATCTCGGGGTTCCCTTCGAGTTGCCATGAGGATCTCAGAGAACTATTCTGGTTGCCTCAGGAGAGTTAGGCCTCCTTTCTAGTTGTGAGGGGCAGCTCAGTTGTCAGGCTCAGGGGAATTGGGTCTCATCTCAATGTGAGGTGGGATACTCGGGGTTCCACTCCAGTTGTGACTAGTAACTTGGGTAACCTCTCAAGTTGCAAAAGGGGAGTCAAGCCTCCTTTTGAGTTGCCAGGGGGAAGTTGGGATTGCTGTCAAGTCACCAAAGGGGAATCAGGCCTCGCCTCACGTTGAGAGATGAATCTGTTTGTTTTGCTCGAGTTGCAGAGGGAAGCTTGGGGTTCTATTTGAGTTGTGACATTGACCTCAGGGAACCTGTACTGTTGCCCCAGGGGATTCAGTCATCCTTTCAAGTTGTGAGCAGGCACTCCAGATTCCTCTCAGTTTGCTGAAAGGGAGTCAGGCCTCATCTCCTCGCAGGTTCAGGTGAGAAACTGGGGGGCCCTCATGTTGTGATGGTGACCCCAGGGAACCTCTCGTGTTGCCTCAGGAGAGTCAGACTTCTTTCGTGTTGTGAGGTGAACATATGGATTACTCTCAAGTCACTGCAAAGAAATAGGGCTTCATCTCAAGTTGAGGCACAAAACTTGGGGTTCTTCTCCAGTTCAGACATGGATCTTGGGGTTCCTACCAAGTTTCAAAAAGGTAATCAGGGCTCATCTTGTGTTGAGGCATGGAACTCCTCTTTCCCCTCGAGTTGTGAAAGGGGTATCAGGCCTCTTCGAATTGAGGCAGGGAACTCGGGATTTTTCTCGAGTTGCAACAGGGAATTCATACCTCCCTTCATGGGAGGGGAAACTCAGGATTCCATTCAAGTTGCTGCAGGGGAATCAGGCCTTATTCTGAGTTGAGGGGGATCTCAGTGTCCTTTTGACTTGCGGCAGGAAACATAGGATTCCTTTTGAGTTGTGATGGGGATCTGGGGATGCCTCTAAAATAGCAACCAGGGAGTCAAGACTCTTCTCAAGTTGAGGTGGAAAAGTCGTGTTTCCTCTCGAGGTGCAGCAGGGGAGTCGGCCTTCTTCAAGTTGCAGCAGAAATGTGGGGTTCTTCTCTAGTGGTTGCTGGAAACTTGGGGTTGGCTGGAGAGTTGCCACAGCGTCTGAGAGCTTCTTTCGAAGTGCAGCAAGAAATCAACATTCCTATGGATTTGCAGCATTGAATGCAGGATGCCACTGGAGTCCTGTTAAGGAAGTCAGGGTTACACTCGAGCTTAGTTGGTACTCAGTGTTCCTGATGACTTATGATGGGGTATCCTGTCAAGTTCTCTCGGGCTACTCGTTGTAGCAGGGATGTGCAGGGTGGCTCCTGTCTTGTTGCAATGATGGGTAGTTGCTCATTTGTTTTGAAAAGGGACTACTCTATCATTGTGGTCTTGGTCAACTCTTTATTTCTGGGGGCTTCGATTCTCTCTAGTGGTGGTGTGCCAGCTCCTGTCTTCTTGTGGTGTGAGGTCCATCTGTCTTAGCAGAAGAGGAGCTCTTCTCTGTGTGTGATGTCCAGCAGGCGCCTCTCAAGTTGGGAGGAGGGTTCCTCTCGAGGGTTGAGGCTGCATTCTCTTGGGTTGGGGCGTTATTGTCTCCACTTGGGAGGTCCTCTCTGCTTTTGGTGTTATGCGTTCCTCACTTCTATTCATAGGATTCCTGCTTTCTAGTTGCCAGGGCCTCCACTTGACTTCCTTCAGGAAGCTCGTCTTCATTGGAGGCAGAAGGCCTTCTCTCTAGGTGTATTATCCATGGGGACAACTCCCTAGTTGTGCCTGGGGAATACACTTCAGTTTTGGCCAGAGAACACCTCTGTCATTTGGTCCCAGGTCCCTTGTGTTAGCCTAGGGATTCTGAGATTGCAACAGGGATCTCAGGGTGCCTCTTGAGTTGTAGTATATGACTCGAGGTTCCTTAAGAGTTGTGCTGGAGACACCTCTTGCATTAGATTCATGAATCTGAGGCAGATCCTCTGTATTAGCCATGTGCAAGCTGGTCCACATCTAAGTGCAATGTGTGGGAGGCTACTCTCTAGATGTGACATGGGCTCCACTCTAATTGCAGTGGATGTGCGCTCATTATTTATTATGAACCTACTCATCTCTAGTTTCATTTGCAGCCACCTCTCTAATTGTGGCAGGGGAACTTCTCTTTAATTGTGGTAGTTGGGCTAAAACTTGGGGTTTCTCTCGAGTTGTGACGGGTGTCTCAGGTAACATCCTCAGTTGGAAAAAGGGAGTCAAGCCTCCTTTTGAGTTGCAGTGGGGAACTTGGGATTTCTCTCTAGTCACTGCATGGGTATTGGACCTCAACTTGAGCCTGGAAACTCAGGTTTCCTCTCAAGTTGCGATGGGTATCTCGGGGTTCCCTTCGAGTTGCCATGGGGATCTCAGAAAACTATTCTGGTTGCCTCAGGAGAGTTAGGCCTCCTTTCTAGTTGTGAGGGGCAGCTCAATTGTCAGGCTCAGGGGAATTGGGCCTCATCTCGATTTGAGGTGAGATACTCGGGGTTCCTCCCCAGCTGTGACTAGTATCTTGGGTAACCTCTCAAGTTGCAAAAAGGGAGTCAAGCCTCCTTTTGAGTTGCCAGGTGGAAGTCGGGATTGCTCTCAAGTCACCAAAGGGGAATCAGGCCTCGCCTCACGTTGAGAGATGAATCTGTTTGTTTTGCTCGAGTTGCAGAGGGAAGCTCGGGCTTCTATTTGAGTTGTGANCTTTTGAGTTGCAAGGGGGAAGTTGTGATTGCTCTCAAGTCACCAAAGGGGAATCAGGCTTCGTCTCACGTTGAGAGATGAATCTGTTTGTTTTACTCGAGTTGCAGAGGGAAGCTCGGGGTTCTATTTGAGTTGTGACATTGACCTTAGGGAACCTGTACTGTTGCCCCAGGGGAGTCAGTCATCCTTTCGAGTTGTGAGCAGGCACTCCAGATTCCTCTTGATTTGCTGAAAGGGTGTCAGCCTCATCTCCTCGCAGGTTCAGGTGAGAAACTGGGGGGCCCTCTCAAGTTGCGATGGGGACCCCAGGGAACCTCTCATGTTGCCTCAGGGGAGTCAGGCTTCTTTCGTGTTGTGAGGTGAACATATGGATTCCTCTCAAGTCACTGCAGGGGAATAGGGCCTCATCTCAAGTTGAGGCACGAAACTTGGGGTTCTTCTCCAGTTCAGGCATGGATCTTGGGGTTCCTACCAAGTTTCAAAAAGGTAATCAGGGCTCATCTTGTGTTGAGGCATGGAACTCCTCTTTCCCCTCGAGTTGTGAAAGGGGTATCAGGCCTCTTCGAGTTGAGGCGGGGAACTCGGGATTTTTCTCGAGTTGCAACAGGGAATTCATACCTCCCTTCCTGGGAGGGGAATCTCAGGATTCCATTTAAGTTTTTGCAGGGGAATCAGGCCTTATTCTGAGTTGAGGGGGAACTCAGTGTCCTTTTGACTTGCGGCGGGAAACATGGGATTCCTTTTGAGTTGTAATGGGGATCTGGGAATGCCTCTAAAGTAGCAACCAAGGAGTCAAGACTCTTCTCAAGTTGAGGTGGAAAAGTCGTGTTTCCTCTCGAGGTGCAGCAGGGGAGTCAGCCTTCTTCAAATTGCAGCAGATATGTGGGGTTCTTCTCTAGTGGTTGCTGGAAACTTGGGGTTGGCTGGAGAGTTGCCACAGCGTCTGAGAGCTTCTTTTGAAGTGCAGCAAGAAATCAACGTTCCTATGGATTTGCAGCATTGAATGCAGGATGCCACTGGAGTCCTGTTAAGGAAGTCAGGGTTACACTCGAGCTTAGTTGGTACTCAGAGTTCCTGGTGACTTACGATGGGGTATCCTGTCAAGTTCTCTCGGGCTACTCATTGTAGCAGGGATGTGCAGAGTGGCTCCTGTCTTGTTGTAATGATGGGTAGTTGCTCATTAGTTTTGAAAAGGGACTACTCTATCATTGTAGTCTTGGTAAACTCTTTATTTCTGGGGGCTTCGACTCTCTCTAGTGGTGGTGTGCCAGCTCCTGTCTCCTTGTGGTGTGAGGTCCGTCTGTCTTAGCAGAAGAGGGGCTCTTCTCTGTGTGTGATGTCCAGCAGGCTCCTCTCAAGTTGTGGAGGAGGGTTCCTTCCTCTCGAGGTTTGAGGCTGCATTCTCTTAGGTTGGGGTGTTATTGTCTCCACTTGGGAAGTCCTCTCTGCTTTTGGTGTAATGCGTTTCTCACTTCTATTCATGGGATTCCTGCTTTCTAGTTGCCAGGACCTCCACTTGACTTCCTTCAGGTAGCTCGTCTTCATTGGAGGCAGAAGGTCTTCTCTCTAGGTGTATTATCCATGGGGACAACTCTCTAGTTGTGCCTGGGGAATACACTTCAGTTTTGGCCAGAGAACACCTCTGTCATTTGGTCCCAGGTCCCTTGTGCTAGCCTAGGGATTCTGAGATTGCAACAGGGTGCCTCTTGAGTTGCAGTATATGACTCGAGGTTCCTTTAGAGTTGTGCTGGAGATACCTCTTGCATTAGATTCATGAATCTGAGGCAGATCCTCTGTATTAGCCATGTGCAAGCTAGTCCCCATCTAAGTGCAATGTGTGGGAGGCTACTATCTAAATGTGACATGGGCTCCACTCTAATTGCAATGGATGTGCACTCATTATTTATTATGAATCTACTCATCTCTAGTTTCATTTGCAGCCACCTCTGTAATTGTGGCAGGGGAACTTCTCTTTAATTGTGGTAGTTGGTCTTCTCTCTAGATGCGGTAGAGTGCTCTTATCAAATTGGGGTGTGGGTGACTCCTCTATGGTGGTGATGAAGAGGGGATATTTTTTCTAGTTGTGAAGTGCAGGAAGCTACTGGCTTTTTGTGACAAGGTGGGCTCCTGCTTAGGTGTGGTATGACACTTCCTCTCTGTTTGTGATAGAAGGTTCTTCTCCAATTGTGGTGGGGTAATCTCTTGAACATCCTCTGCAGTTGCATGAGGGTTTTGGGGCTCATGTTGAGTTGACTCTCTTTTAGCAACTCGAGAGGTTCCGTGAGATACCTGTTGCAACTTGAGAGGAACTTGAGGAACTCGGGGTCCCTCTCCAGTTACTGCAGGGGAATCAGGCCACATTTCGAATTGAGGCAGGGAACCTTGGGTTCTTCTCGAGTTGTGGCAAGAAACTCAGGGTTTCTCTCAAGTTGCGATGTGGAATTTGGGGGTCATATGGGGTTGCAATAGGTGATAAAGGCCTGATGATGAGGTTCTAAGGGAAGTTGGGATTCCTTTCAACTAGAAGCAGGGGCATCAGCCCTCATCTCAAGATGAGGTGGGCAACATGGGGTTCATCTCGAGTTGAAGCAGGAAACTTGGGGTTCTTCTCGAGTTGCAACAGGTATCTCAGGGAAACTCTCGAGTTGCGAAAAGGGAGTCAAGCCTCCGTTCTAGTTGCAGGAGGGAACTTAGGATTGCTCTCAAGTCGCTGTAGGGTAAACAGACCTTATCTTGCATTCAGGGATGAATTTGGTGGTTTTTCTCAGGTTGCAGCAGAAAATTGGGGTCCTCTCGAGTTGTGACAGGGACCCCAGGGAACCTCTCATGTGTCCTCAGGGGAGTCAGGCAGCCTTTTAAGTTGTAAGGTGAAACTTGGGATTTCTTTTAAGTCATTGCAGAGGAATCCAGCCTCACCTCATCTCAAGTTGAGGTGGGAAAAGGGAGTTCCACTCGATTTGTGACAGGTACCTCAGGGAACTTCTCATGTTGCCTCAAGGGAGTCAGGCCTCCTTTCCAGATGTGAGGGGGAGCTCGGATTGTTCTTGAGCCGTTGCAAAGGAATCGGGCATCATCTCCCTTTGAAGGGGGAATCTCATGGTTTTTCTTGAGTTGCTGTGATGGGGACCTCAGGGAATCTGTCACGTTGCCTCAGGGGAATCAGGCTTCCTCTTGAGTTGTGAGGGGAACCTAGGGATTCCTGTCGAGTCACTGTAGGGGAATAGGGCCTCATCACAAGTTAAGGCAGAAAACTTGGGGTTCATCTCCAGTTGTGACATGGATCTCGGGGTGCCTATCAAGTTTCAACAGGATAGTAAGGGCTCATCTCTTGTTGAGGCATGGAATTCTGCTTTCCTCTCGAGTTATGAAAGAGGAGTCAGGCATCCTGTTGAGTTGAGGCAGGGAAGTCGGGATTTTTATTGAGTTGCAACAGGGGATTCAGACCTCCCTTCATGTTTTGAGGGGAAACTTGGGATTCCATTTTAGTAGCTTCAGGGGAATCAGTCTTTATCTCAGTTAAGGGGGAACTCAGTGTCCTTTCTACTTGTGGCAGGAAACACGGGGTTCCTTTTGAGTTTAGATGGGGATCTGGGGGTACCTTTCGGATTGCAGCAGGGGAGTCAGGCCTCCTCTCACTGGCAGCAGAAATTCGGGCTTCTTCTCTAGTGGTCTCTAGAAATTCAGGGTTTGCTGGAGAAAGGGAACTCGGTGTCCTTTCGACTTGTGACAGGAAACACGGGATTCATTTTGAGTTTAGATGGGGATCTGGGGATACCTCTCGGATTGCAGCAGGGAAGTCAGGCCTCCTCTCACTGGCAGCAGAAATTCGGGCTTCTTCTCTAGTGGTTTCTAGAAATTCAGGGTTTGCTGGAGAGTTGCCACAGTGCCTGGGACCTCCTCTCGAAGTGCAGTGAGAAATCCGCTTTTCTGGATTTGCAGCATGGGGTGCAGGATTGCACTGGAGTCGTGGTCGGGAAGCTGGGGTTCTCCTCGAGTTTGGTTAGTACTCAGGCTTCCTGGCGACTTGCAGTGGGGTGTCCTGTCGAGTTTTCCTGGGGCAACTCGTATCTAGCAAGGATATTCAGAGTTGCTCCTATCTTTTTGCAGTAACGTGTGGTGGCTCACTATTTTTACAAGTGATTATCATTGTGGTCAGGGTCTACTCTGTAGTTGCCAGAATTTCGATTCTCTCTAGGGTGGTGTGCAACCTCTTCTCTCCTTGTGGTGTGAGATTTGACTGTAATAGCAGAAGAGGGCTCCTCTCTGTGTGCGAATTCCAGCGGGCTCCTCTCAAGTTGTGGAGGAGGGTTCCTCTCAAGGGCTGTGTCCTTTCCGGTTGGGGTGTGCTTGTCTCCATGGGGGAGGTCCTCTGTGCTTTTGGTGCTATGGGTTCCTCACTTCTATTCACAGGATCACTATGCTCTAGTTGTGAGGGCCTGCACTTGACTTCCTTCAGGGAGCTCGTTTCCATTAAAGGCAGAAGGTCTTCTTCCTAGGTGTGATATCTTGAGAGACACCTCTCAAGTTGCGCCTGGGAAATCCACTTCAGTTTTGGCCCCAGAGCCCCTCCATCATTTGGTACAGTGGTCCCTTTTCTTCTGCCAGCATAGATATCCCGTAAAATTGCAGGGGGGAACTCGGGGTGCCTCTTGAGTTGCAGCATATGACTCGGGGTTCCTTTATAGTTGTGGTGGAGACTCCTATTGAACAAGAGTGGGGCAGATCCTCTCTAGCAGCGATGTGCAAGTTGGTCCCTTCCTAAGTACAATGTGTGGGAGGCTACTCTCTAGACACAGCTTGTAGTCCACTCTCATTTAGAGTGTAGTCCACTGCTCTTTATTTGCTGTGGATTGACTCGTCTCTAGCTGTCATTTATGGTCACCTCTCTTGTTGTGGCAGGGAAACTCTTCTTTAGCTGTGCTAGTTGGGGTCCTGTCTAGATGTAGTACAGTGCTCTTCTCAAATTGATAGGTGGTTGACTCCTCTATGGTTCTAATGAAAAGGGGCTCTTTTTCTAGTTGTGAAGTGCAGGAATCTACTGGCTACTTCGGCAGGGCAGGCCTCCTGCTTAGTTGCAGTATGAGACTTCCTCTCTTTTCCACTTGGGATTGGGTAGTCTCCTCTTGGGAATCCTCTCCAGTTGCATCAGTTTCTTGGCGGTCATGTCAAGTTGGGATAGGGAACTCGGCTTTCCACACAAGTCACTGCAGGGTAATCAGGACTCATCTCATGTTGAGAGGGGAATCTCAGTTTTTCTCGAGTTGGGGTGGGAAGCTTAGGATTCCTCTCCAGTTGTGACTGGGACCTCAGGGTACCTCTCATGTTGCCTCAGGGGAGTCAGGACTCCTTTCAAGTTGCCGGGGGAATTTGGGATGGCTCTTGAGTGACTGCAGGGGAGTTAGGCCTCATCTCTAGTTGAGGTGGGAAACTCGGGGTTCCTCTAGAGTTGCGATGGGTATCTTGGGGTTCCACTTGAGTTACAACAGGGCCCTCTGGGATCCTATCTAGTTGCATTGTGGGAATCAGAC
>SJYD01055790.1:47317-95422 GCA_006408635.1 Nanger granti
CCCTGTGGCCTCAGGAGAGGACAGTCTCCATGCCAGTTGCCAGGCGCCTCTGGGGATTCCTCCCCAATCGTTGCTGGGTGCTCAGACTTCGTCTTGTGAGGCCGGAGCCTGGGCTTTCCTCAACAGGCCTGACCTAGGACTTGGGGTACACCTGAGGCCCTCACAGAGGAGACAGGCCTCATCTCGCCTGGAGACTTGCACGGCTACTTGCCTCCCCAGCTGCAGCAGCAGTGTCAGGCTTTCTGTCGAGCGGACACAGGAATCTGTGGCTTGCCCTCGAGGTACCCCAGGGCTGTCACACTTGCCAGTGTGTCTGGCGTCGAGTGTTGGGGTGACAATCGAGGCAGTGCAGGACAGTCAGGGTCCGCTGGGGTAGACGAGGCATTTGGGTGTCTCAGATAATGGTGGCATGACCCCTGATGATCCTCCTGACTCTGCTGGTGCAAGCGCCTAGTCTTGGGAAGTGAAGGGAGTCCAGGGAACCTTTCCCGATGGAGCAGGGAAAGAGACCCTCATCTGGATCTGAGCAGGCGCAAACGGGCCTCCTCCTGAGTCTCTGCAGGACCCTCGGGGTTCCTCTCCAGTCGGGACGGGTGGAGCTGGGAACTACTTGGGTCACAGAAAGCAGGGAGAAGGATCCATTCGAGGTCCAAGAGGAAAGGGGTGATTTTGCTTGAAAAGCCACAGCAGACAAGGGCCACACCACGCTTGCAGGGGAGAAGCATCTGGTTTTTCTCGAGTTGAGGCAGGGTCCTCTCGAGTTATAACGGTGACCCAGAAACCAGCCCTGTGGCGTCAGGAGTGTCCAGTCTCCGTGACAATTGCCAGGCGCCGCTGGGGATTCCTCCCCATTCCTCGGCGGGTCCTCGGGTTTCATGTGGTGCTGAGGCCGGTGCCTGAGCTTTCCTCGCTAATGCTGACATAGGTCTTGGGGTTCCTCTGAAGCCTCCACAGGGGAGTCAGGTCTCGTTTAGCCTTGAGATGTGCACGACCACTTGCTCCCCATCAGCAGCAGCAGTGTAAGGCTCCTCGTCGAGCAGACACAGGCATCTGTGACTTGAAATCGAGGTAATACCCAGGGCTGTCACTCGTGCCATTGTGTCAGTGGTCGAGCCTCGGTGTGACAGTTGAGGCTATGTAGGGCAGTCAGATTCATCTGGAGTGGAGGAGACATTTTCTGTCCTTCAGGAATGTTGGTCTGAACCTGATGCTCCTCCGGACTCTCATGGTGTGAGCTGCTGTTCTTGGGATGCGAGGCGAGTGCAGGGACCCATTGCCCGATGAGTAGGGAAAGGGACAAACATCTGGAGCTGAGCAGGGGCAAACGGTGCTCCTCTTGATTCGCAGCAGGACCATCAGGGTTCTTCTCGAATGGGGACTGGTGGGGAGGCAACTGCTTGGGTCACTGCAAGAATGTGAAGTAGCCTTTCAAGGTCAAAAAGATAATGGGTGATTTCCCCCAAGACACCACAGGGGACAAGGACCTCACCCCGCTTGCAAGGGAGAAGCTTCTGGTTTTTCTCGAGTTGTGGCGGGGTTTCTCGAGTTACGACGGGGAGCCCATGGACCCGCCCCTGTGGCCTCAGGAGAGGCCAGTCTCTGTGCCAGTTTCCATGCGCCTTTGGGTATTCCTCCCCAGTCATCGCCGGGTCCTCAGTCCTCGTCTGGTGCTGAGGCCGATTCCTAATCTTTCCTCACCCATGCTGACTTAAATTTTGGGGTTCCCATGGAGCCCCCACAGGTGAGTCAGGCTTCTTCTCACCTATAGACGTGCACTGCTGCTTGCCTCCACAGCTTCACCAGCAGCGTCAGGCTTCCAATCAAGTGGATACAGCGATCTGTGGTTTGCCCTCGAGGTACCCCAGGGCTGTCACACGTGCCAGTGTGTCGGGCATTGAGCCTCGGATTGACAGTCTAGGCAGGGCAGATCAGTCAGGTTCATCTGTAATGGACGAGGCATTTGGGGGTCTTCAGAATGGTGGCCCTACCCCTTATGCTCCTCCCGAGTTTCCTGGGGCGAGCGACTCTTCCTGGTACGTGAGAGGAGCGCCTTCAAACGTTTTCAGATGTAGCAGGGATAGAGACCATCATCTTGAGCTGAGCATGGGCAAACGTGGCTTCTCTTGAGTCACAGCGGGACCGTTGCAGTCCGTCTCGTGTGGAGACTGGTGAGGCGGGGAACTTCTTGGGTCACACCCAGGGTGTGAATGACCCTTTCGATGTCCAAGAGGGAAGGCGTCATTTCCCCGAGACACCGCAGTGGACAAGGGCCTCACGCTGCCTGCAGGAAAGAAGCTTCTGGTTTTCCTCTAGCTGTGGCCAGTTTTCTCGAGTTACGACGAGGACCCAAGGGACCTGACCCTGTGTCCTCAAGAGAGGCCAGTCTCTGTGCCACTTGCCACGCGCCTCTGGGGAATCCTCCTCATTCATCGCCGGGTCCTCAGTCCTCGTCTGGTCCTGAGGCCTGAGCCTGAGCTTTACTCCCACGTGCTGACATAGGTCTTGGGGTTCTCCTGGATCCCCCACAGGAAGTTAGGCCTCCTCTCGCCTGGAGATGTCCATGGCCGCTTGCCTCCCCAGCTGCAGCAGCAGTGTCAGGCTCCCTGTCGAGGGGACACAGGGATATGTGGCTTTTGCTCGAGGTACCCCACGGCTGTCATACGTGCCAGTGTGTTGGGCGTCAGTCCTTGGAGTGATAGTCAGTGAAGTGCAGGCCAGTCAGGTTCATCTGGAGTGAACAAGGCATTTTGGGGTCTTGGGGAATGGTGGCAAGAACCCTGATGCTCCTCCCGATTGTCCTGGTGAGATCGTCTCCTGTTGGGATGTGACTGGAGCGCTGGGAATCATTTCCTGACACAGCAGGAAAGGGCCCCTATCTGGAGCTCAGCGGGGGCTAATGGGGCTTCTTTTGAGTCTTGGTGGGACCCTCGGTATTCTTCTCGAGTGGGGACGGGTGGGGCGGGGAACTTCTTGGGTCACAGCAAGAAGGTGAACGACCCTTTTGAGGTCCAAGAAAGAAGGGGTGATTTCCCCCGAGATGCCACAGCAGATAAGGGCTTCACCCCGCCTGCAGGGGAGAATCTTTTAGGTTTTCTCAATTTGTGGCAGTGTCCTCTCTAGTTAAGATGGGGACCCCAGGGACTCGCCCCCGTGGCCTCAGGAGAGGCCAGTCTCCTTGCCAGTTGCCAGGCGCCTCTGGGGATTCCTCCCCAATCATTGCCAGGTGCTCAGTCCTCGTCTTGTGCTGAGGCTGGAGCCTGAGCTTTCCTTGACCGTCCTGACCTAGGTCTTGGGGTACACCTGAGGACCCCACAGAAAAGATAGGCCTTGTCTCGCCTGGAGACATGCACGGGCGCTTGCCTCCCCAGCTGCAGCAGCACTGTCAGCCTTCCATAGAGCGGACACAGAAATCTGTGACTTGCCCTCGAGGTACCCCAGGGCTGTCACACGTGCCATTGTGTTGGGCATCGAGCCTCGGGCTGACAGTTAAGGCAGTTCAGGGCAGTCAGGTTCATCTCGAGTGGACGAGGCATTTTGGGGTCGTGGGGAATGGTAGCCTGACTTCTGATTGTCCTCCCAACTTTCCTGGTGCGAGCGCCTCCACTTAGGATGCAAGGGGAGTGCCGGGAACCCTTTCCCGATGAAGCAGTTTAAGGGACCCTTCTCTGGAGCTGAGCATGTGGAAAGGAGGCTCTCTACAGTCACGTGGGACCCTCGGGGTTCCTCTCCAATGGGGATGGGTAGGGCGGGGCACTTCTTGGGTCACATCAAGGGTGTGTAGGGGCCTTATTAGGTCCAAGAGGGAAGGGGTGATTTCCCTCGAGACGCCTCCGCAGACAAGGACCTCACCCCACCTGCAGTGGAGAAGCTTCTGGTTTTACTCAAGTTGCGATGGGGTCCTATTGAGTTAAGACGGGCAACCCCGTGACCCGCCCCTATGGTCTCTGTTGTGAGCAGTCTCTGTGCCAGTAGCCACGCGCTTCAGGTGATTCCTCCCCAGTCGTCGCTGGGTCCTCAGTCCTCGTCTAGTGCTGAGGTCAGAGCCTGAGCTTTCCTCGCTCGTGCTGCCATAGGTCTTGGGGTTTCCCTGGAGCCCCCACAGGGGTCTCAAGCCTCGTTTCGCCTGGAGACTTGCATGGTCTCTTGCCTTCCCAGCTGCAGCAGCAGTGCCTAGCTCCCCTTTGAGCGGACATAGGTATCTGTGGTTTGCCCTTGAGGTACCCCAGGTCTGCCACATGTGCCAGTGTCTCGGTCATCAAGCCTTGGGGTGACAGTCGAGGCAGTGCAGGGCCGTCAGGTTCATCTGAAATGGAGGAGGAATTTGGGGGTCTTGGGGAATGGTGGCCTGACCCCTGATGCTCCTCACAACTCCCCTGGTGCGAGCACCTCTGCTTGAGGTGCGAGGGGAGGACCAGGAACCATTTCTCGATGGAGCAGGGAAAGGGACAGTCATCTGAAGCTGAGCAGGGGCAAGTAACGCTCCTCTTGAATCGTGGTGGGACCCTTGGGGTTCCTCTCGAGTTGAACTGGTAGAGTGGGGAACATCTTGGGTCACTGCAAGGGGGAGAAGGAGCCTTTTGAGGTCCAAGAGAAAAGGGGTGATTTCCCTGAGATGATGCAGCAGACAAGGTCCTCACTCTGCCTGCAGGGTAGAAGCTTCTGTTTTTTCTCGAGTTGTGGCAGGATCCTCTCTAGTTATGATGGGGACCACAGGGACCCGAACCTGTGGCCTCAGGAGAGGCCAGTCTCCGTGCCAGTTGCCAGGCGCCTCAGGGGATATCTTCCCAGTCATCCCTGGGTCCGCAGTCCTCGTCTGGTGATGAGGACAGAACGTGAGCTTTCCTCGCTCGTGCTGACCTAGGTCCTGGGGTTTCCCTGTAGCCCCCACAGTGGAGTCAGGCCTCGTCTCGCTTGGAGACGTGCATGGCCGCTTGCCTTGCCAGCTCAAGCAGCATTGTCACGCTCCCCATCCTGTGAACACAGGGATATGAGGCTTTCCCTCGAGGTACGCCAGGGCTGTCACACTTGCCAGTGTGTCGGGCGTCGAGCCACGGGGTGGAAGTTGAGGCAGTGCAGGGCAGTCAGGTTCATCTGTAGTGGATGAGGCATTTGGGGGTCTTGGGGAATGGTGGCCCAACCCCTGATGCTCCTCCTGACTCTCCTGGTGCAAATGCCTCCTCCTGGGGTGCAAGGGGAGCGCCGGAAACCCATTTCCGAAGGAGCAGGCAAAGGGACCTTCATCTGGAGCTGAGCAGGGGCAAATGGGGCTCTTCTTGAGTTTGGGCAGGACCTCAGTTTTCCTCTCCAGTGGGGACGGTTGGGGCGGGGAGCATCTTGTGTCACAGCAAGTGTGTGAAGGAATATCTCGAGGTCCACGAGGAAAAGGGTGATTTCACCTGAGATGCCGCAGTGGACAAGGGCCTCACCCCACCTGCAGGGGAGAAGCTTCTGGTTTTTCTTGAGTGTGGCAGGATCCCTTCGAGTTACCACGGGGACCCCAGGGACACGGCCCTTGTTCACAGGAGAGGCCAGTCTCCGTGCCAGTTGCCAGACTCCTCTGGGGATTCCTCCCCAGTGGTCGCTGGGTCCACAGTGCTCATCTGGTGGCGAGACCAGAACCTCAGCTTTCCACGCCTGCGGTGACATAGGTCTTGGGGTTCCCCTGGGGCCCCTACAGGGGAGTCAGGACACATCTCCCCTGGAGACATGCACGGCCACTTGCCTCCCCAGCTTCAGCAGCAGTTTCAGGCTCCCCATCATGTATACACAGGGATCCGTAGGTTACACTCCAGGTACCCCAGGGATGTCACATGTGCCAGTGTGTCGGGTGTTGAGCCTCGGGCTGACAGTAGAGGCAATGCAGGGCAATCAGGTTCATATGGAGTGGACGAGGCATTTGGGGCCTTCGGGTATGCTGGCCCAAACCCTGATGCTCCTCCCGAATCTCCTGGTGTGAGCATCTCCTTTTGGGGTGCGAGGGGGAGTGTCAGAAAACCTTTCCCAAAGGATAAGGGAAAAGGACCATCATCTGGAGCTGAGCAGGCCCAAACAGGGCTGCTCTTGAGTCGCCACAGGACCCACGGGGTTCCTCTCGAGTGCGGAAGGGCAGGGCAGGGAACTTCTTGGATCACAGCAAGGGTGTGAAGGAGCCTATCGAGGTCCTAGAAGGAAGGGGTGATTTCCCCCGAGACACAGCAGAGGACAAGGGCCTCAGCCCGTCTGCAGAGTTTAAGCTTCTGGCTTTTCTCGAGTTATGGCGGGGTCCACTTGAGTTACGACGGGAACCCCAGGGACCCGCCCTGTGGCCTCAGGAGAGGCCAGTATCCATGCCAGTTGCCAGGCGCCTCTGGGAATTCCTCCTCAGTCGTCGATGGGTACTTTGTTCTCGTCTGTTGCTGAGGCCGGAGCCTGAACTTTGCTTGCCTGTGCTGACAAAGGTCTTGCGGTTCCCATTTAGCCGCCACAGGGGAGTCAGGTCTCGTTTAGCCTTGAGATGTGCACGGTCACTTGTCTCCCCAGCTGAAGCAGCAGTGTAAGGCTCCCTGTTGAGTAGACACAGGGATCTGTGACTTGACCATGAGGTACTAGACAGGGCTGTCACACATGCCAGTGTGTCAGGCTTTGAGCCTCGGTGTGACAGTCGAGGCAGTGTAGGGCAGTCAGGCTCATCTGGAGTGGAACATTTGGGGATCTTGAGGAATGGTGGCCCGAAACCTGATGCTCCTCCCAACTCTCCTGGTGCGAGCGGCTGTACTTGGGATGCAAGAAGAGTGCAGGGACCACTTTCTCAATGAGCAGGGAAAGAGACAAACATCTGGAGATGAGCAGGGGCAAACAGGGCTCCTTTTCATTCGTAGAAGGACCATCAGGGTTCCTCTCGAATGGGGACTGGTGGGGCGGGAACTTCTTGGGTCACAGCAAGAATGTGAAGGAGCCTTTCAAGGTAAAAGAGGTAAGTGATGATTTCTCCTGAGATGCCACAGGGGACAAGCGCCTCACCTCGCTTTCAAGGGAGAAGCTTCTGGTATTTCTCGAGTTGCGGTGGGGTTTCTCTAGTGATGACGGGGAGCCCATGGACCCGCCTCTGTGGCCTCAGGAGAGGCCAGTCTCCGTGCCAGTTGCCAGGCACCTCTGGGGAATCCTCCCCAGTCGTCACCAGGTCCTCGGGTTTCGTCAGGTGCTGAGGCCAGAGCCTGAGCTTTCCTTGCCAGTGCTGACATAGGTCTTGGGGTTTCTCTGAAGCCACCTCAGAGGAGATAGGTCTTGTTTAGCCTCGAGACGTGCATGGCCGCTAGTCTCCCCAGCTGCAGCAGAAGTGTAAGTCTCCCCGTTGAGCGGACACAGGGATCTGTGACTAGACTTCGAGGTACTACCCAGGGCTGTCACTCGTGTCAGTGTGTCAGGCATCGAGCCTCGCTGTGACAGTCGAGGCAGTGTACGGAAGTCAGGTTTATCTGGAGTGGAGGAGATAATTTCTGTCCTTGAGGAATGGTGACCCGAACCCTGATGCTCCTCCGGACTCTCATGGCATGAGCGGCTTTTCTTGGGATGTGAGGGCAGCACAGGGACCACTTTCCTGACGAGCAAGGAAAGGGACAAACATCTGGAGTTGAGCAGGGGCAAACGGGCTCTTCCTGAGTTGCAGCAGGACCAACAAGGTTCCTCTCAAATGGGGATTGGTAGGGCGGGAACTTCTTGGGTCACAGCAAGAATATGAAGGAGCCTTTGGAGGTCAAAGAGGTAAGGGCTGATTTCCCCTGAGACACTGCGGGGGATAAGGGCCTCACCCGCTTGAAAGGGAGAAGTTTCTGGTTTTTCTCGAGTTGTGGCAGGGTTTCTCGAGTTATGATGGGGACCCCATGGACCCGCCCCTGTGGCCTCAGGAGATGCCACTCTCCGTTCCAGTTGCCAGGCACCTCTGGGGAAGCCTCTCCAGTCGTCACCGGGTACTCAGTCCTCGTCTGGTGCTGAGGCCTGAGCCTGAGCTTTCCTTGCCCGTTCTGACATAGGTCTTGGGGTTCCCCTGGATTCCACACAGGGAGGTAGGCCTCGTCTAGCCTGGAGACATGCATGGCCGCTTGCCTCCCCAGTTGTAGCAGATGTGTCAGGCTCGCCGTCAAGCCGACACAGGGATATGTGGCTTTTGCTTGAGGAACCCCAGGGCTGCCATATGTGCCAGTGTGTTGGGCGTCGATCCTTGGGGTGACAGTCAGTGTAGTGCAGGCCAGTCAGGTTCACCTGGAGTGAAGTAGGCATTTGGGTGTCTTGGGGGANGACACAGGGATATGTGGCTTTTGCTTGAGGAACCCCAGGGCTGCCATATGTGCCAGTGTGTTGGGCGTCGATCCTTGGGGTGACAGTCAGTGTAGTGCAGGCCAGTCAGGTTCACCTGGAGTGAAGTAGGCATTTGGGTGTCTTGGGGGATGGTGGCAACAGCCCTGATGCTCCTCCTGACTGTCCTGGTGCGAGCGTCTCCTGCTGTTATGTGAGGAGAGCGCTGGGAACGCTTTCCGGACAAAGCAGGAAAGGAACCATCATCTGGAGCTGAACAGGGGCAAACGGGCCTCTTCCTGAGTCTCGGTGGGACCCTCGCTGTTCCTCTCGAGTGGGGACGGGTGGGGCAGGGAACCTCTTGGGTCACAGCAAGGGGGAGAATGAGCCATTCAAGGTCCAAGAGAGAAGGGGTGATTTCCCCCGTGATGCCACAGTGGACAAGGGCCTCACAAATCCTGCAGGGGAGAAGCATCTGATTTTTCTCGAGTTGAGGCAGGGTCATCGGGAGTAATGACGGGGACCCCCAGAAACCAGCCCTGTGGCCTCAGGAGTGTCCAGTCTCCGTGCCAGTTGCCAGGCGCCTCTACGCATTCCTCCCCAGTCTTCGGCGGGTCCTCAGCTTTCGTCTGGTGCTGAGGCCGGAGCCTGAGATTTCCTCGCTCGTGCTGACAAAGGTCTTCGGCTTCTCATTTAGCCGCCACGGGAGAGTCAGGTCTCATTTAGCCTCGACACGTGCACGGCCTCTTGCCTCCCCAGGTGCAGCAGCAGTGTAAGGCTCCCCATCGACTGGACATAGGGATCTGTGACTTGACCTCGAGGTACTACCCAGGGCTGTCACACGTGCCAGTGTGTCAGGTGTCGCACCTCAGTGTGACAGTAAAGGCAGTGTAGGGCAGTCAGGTTCATCTGGAGTGGAGGAGACATTTGGGGATCTTGAGGAATGGTGGCCTGAACAGTGATGCTCCTCCCTACTCTCATGGTGCGAGCGGCTGTTCTTGGATGCCAGGGGAGCACAAGGACCCCTTTCCCGAAGAGCAAGGAAAGGAACAAACATATGGAGCTGAGCAGGGGCAAACGGGGCTCCTCTTGAGTCACAGCAGGATCATCGGGGTTCCTCTCGAATGGGAAATGGTAGGGCGGCAACTTCTAGGGTCACAGCAAGAATGTGAAGGAGTCTTTTGAGGTCAAAGAGGTAAGGGGTGATATCCCCCGAGACACCATAGGAGACAAGTGCCTCACCCCGCTTGCAAGGGAGAAGCTTCTGGTTTTTCTCGAGTTGCGGTGCGATTTCTCGAGTTATGACGGGCAGCCCATGGACCCGCCCCTGTGGCCTCAGGAGAGGCCAGTCTTCGAGTCAGTTGCCATGCGCCTCTGGGGATTTCTCCCCAGTCATCACCAGATCCTCAGTCCTCATCTGGTCCTGAGGTCGGTGCCTGAACTTTCCTCGCCAATGATGACATAAATCTTGTGGTTCCCATGGAGCCCCCACAGCGGAGTCAGGACTTGTCTCGCCTGCAGACGTGCACTGCCGCTTGCCTCCACATCTTCACCAGACGTGTCAGACTTCCAGTCGAGCGGATACAGGGATCTGTGGCTTGCCTAGAAGTACGCCAAGGCTGTCACACGTGCCAGTGTGTCGGGCAATGAGCCTCGGGCTGACAGTTTAGGCAGTGAAGGGCAGTCAGGTTCATCTGGAGTGGACGAGGCATTTGGGGGTCTTCGGAATTGTGGCCCTTCCCCTAATGCTTCTCCCGAGTTTCCTGGGTCGAGCGCCTCTTCCTGGGAATCGAGAGGAGTGCCTGGAAACCTTTCCAGACGTAGCAGGGAATCGGACCCTCATCTTGAGCTAAGCATGGGCAAACGAAGCTTCTCTTGAGTCGCAGCGGGACCTTCGGGGTTCATCTCGTGTGGGGAAGGGTCGGGCGGGGAACTTCTTGGGTCACACCCAGGGTGTGAAGGACCTTTTCGAGATCCAAGAGGGAAGGGATGATTTCCCTCGAGACGCCGCAGCAGAGAAGGACCTAACGCCGCCTGCAGGAAAGAAGCTTCTGGTTTTCCTCGAGTTGTGGCCGGTCCTATCGAGTAACGACGAGGACCCCAGAGACCCACCCCTGTGACCTCAGTAGAGGCCAGTCCCTCTGCCAGTTGACAGGCGCCTCTGGAGAATCCTCCCCAGTCGTCGCCAGGTCCTCAGTCTTCATCTGGTACTGACGCCTGGGCCTGAGCTTTCCTCGCCCGTGCTCACATAGGTCTTGTGGTTCCGCTGGATCCCCCACAGGGAGTTCGGCCTCCTCTTGCCTGGAGATGTGCACGGCCGCTTGCATCCCCAGCTGTAGCAGCAGTGTCAGGTTTGCTGTTGAGCGGACACAGGGATGTGTGGCTTTTGCTCAAGGTACACCACAGCAGTCATACGTGCCAGTGTGTTGGGAGTTGATCCTTGGGGTGACAGTCGGTGCCATGATTCCAGTCAGGTTCATCTGGAGTGAACTAGGCATTTGGGGGTCTTGGGGAATGGTGGCAAGACCCCTGATGCTCCTCCCGACTGTCCTGGTGTGAGCATCTCCTGTTGACAAGTGAAGAGTGCTGGGATACCTTTCCCGATATAGCAGGAAATGTACTCTTATCTGGAGCTCAGCAGGGGAAAAGGGCCTATTTTTGAGTCTTGGCGGGACCCTCGGTGTTCCTCTCGAGTGGGGACGTGTAGGGTGTGGAACTTCTTGGGTCACAGCAAGAAGGTGAACGACATTTTTGTAGTCCAAGAGAGAAGGGTTGATTTCCCACGAGATGCCACGGGAGACAAGGTCCTCACCCTACCTGCAGGGGAGAATCTTTAGTTTTTTTTCAAGTAGTGCTGGGGTCCTCTCGAGTTATGACGGGGACCCCAGGGACTCGCCCCTGTGGCCTGAGGAGAGGCAAGTCTCCGTGCCAGTTGATAGGCACCTCTGGATATTCCTCCCCAATCATCGCCGGGAGCTCAGTCCACTTCTTGTGCTGAGGCCGGAGCCTGAGCTTTCCTCGACCATCCTGACATAGGTCTCAGGGTACCCCTGGGGCCCCCACAGAGAGGAAAGGCCTCGTCTCGCCTGGAGACCTGCAAGGCCACTTGCTTCCCAAGCAGCAGCAGTAGTGTCTGGCTTCCGGTCGAGCGGACACAAGAATCAGTGGCTTGCCCTCGAGGTACTCGAGGGCTGTCACACATGCCAGTGTGTCTGGCATCAGTGTCGGGGAGACAATCGAAGCATTGCAGAGCAGTCAGGGTCCGAAGGAATGGACGAGGCATTTGGGGATCTTGGAGAAGCCGGGCATGACCACTGATGCTCCTCCTGACTGTCCTGGTGCGAGCGTCTCCTCTTGGGATGTGAGGGGAGTGCAGGGAAACCTTTCTCGACGGAGCAGGGAAAGGGACCTTCATCTGGAGCTGAACAGGGGCAAACGGGCCTCCTCTTGAGTCTCGGTGGGACCCTCTAGGTTCCCCTCGAGTGGGGACAGGTGGAACGGGGAACTTCTTTGGTCACAGAAAGGGGGAGAATGAGCCATTCAAGGTCCAGGAGGAAAGAGGTGATTTCGCCCGAGAAGCCACAGCAGACAAGGGCCTCATCACGCCTCCAGGGGAGAAGCATCTGGTTTTACTCGAGTTGAGGCAGGATCCTCTCGAGTTACATGTGGGACCCCAGAAACCAGCCCTGTGGCGTCAGGAGTGTCCAGTCTCCGTGCCAGTAGCCAGGCGCCTCTGGTGATTCCTCCCCAGTCGTCACTGGGTCCTCAGTCCTCGTCTAGTGCTGAGATCGGAGCGTGAGCTTTCCTCGCCTGTGCTGCCATAGGTCTTGTGGTTCCCCTGGAGCCCCCACAGGGGAGTCAGGCCTCGTCTCGTCTGGAGACTTGCATAGCCTCTTGCCTCCCCAACTGCAGCAGCAGTGTCATGCACCCCTTTGAGCAGACACAGGGATCTGTGCCTTGCCCTCGAGGTTCCCCAGATCTGTAACACTTGCTAGTGTGTTGGGTGTCAAGCCTTGCGATGACAGTCGAGGAAGTGCAGGGACGTCAGTTTCTTCTGGAATGGAGGAGGAATTTGGGAGTCTTGGGGATTGGTGGCCCGACTCCAGATGCTCCTCCCGACACTGCTGGAGTGAGCGCCTCTGTTTGAGGTGTGAGGGGAGGACCAGGAACACTTTCTCGATGGAGCAAGGAAAGGGACACTCATCTGAAGCTGAGCAGGGGCAAATAAGGCTCCTCTTGAATCGTGGCGGGACCCTTGGGGTTGCTCTCGAGTGGGACGGGTAGGGCGGGGAACATCTTGGGTCACTGAAATGGGGAGAAGGAGCCTTTTGAGGTCCAAGAGGGAAGGGGTGATTTCCCCCGAGATGACGCAGCGGACAATGGCCTCACAGGGCCTGCAGGGTAGAAGCTTCTGGTGTTTCTTGAATTGTGGCAGGGTCCTCTCTATTTACGAAGGCTACCACAGAGACCTGAAGCTGTGGCCTCAGGAGAGGCCAGTCTCCTTGCCAGTTGCCAGGCGCCTCAGGGGATACCTCCCCAGTCGTCGCCGGGTCCGCAGTTTTCATCTGGTGATGAGGACAGAATGTGAGCTTTCCTCACCCGAGCCGACCTAGGTCCTGGGATTTCCCTGTATCCCCCACAGGGGAGTCAGGCCTCATCTCGGTTGGAGACGTGCTCAGCCGCTTGCCTCCCCAGCTCGAGCAGCACTGTCATGCTCCGCATCCTGTAAACACAGGGATATGAGGCTTTCACTCGAGGTACACCAGGGCTGTCACACGTGCCAGTGTGTCGGACGTCGAGCCACGGGGTGACAGCCGAGGCAGTGCAGGGCAGTCAAGTTCATCTGTAGTGGATGAGGCATCTGGGGGTCTTGGAAAATAGTGGCCTGACCCCTTATGCTCCTCCCGAATCTCCTGGTGTGAACACCTCCTCCAGGGATGCGAGGGGAGCGCCGGGAACCCATTTCCGACGGAGCAGAGAAAAGGACCTTCATCTGGAGCTGAGCAGGGGCATATGGAGCTAATCTTGAGTCACGACAGGACCCTCGGGGTTCCATTCAAGTGGGGAAGTTTGGGGCGGGGAACTTCTTGGGTCACAGCAAGGGTGTGAAGGAACATTTCGAAGTCCAAGAAGGAAGGGGGGAGTTCTCCCAAGGCAAGGCAGCGGACAGGAGACTCAGCCCACCTGCCGCAGAGAAGCTACTGGTTTTTCTGGAGCTACGGCGGGGTCCAATCGAGTTACGATGGGAACCCCAGGGAACCGCCCCTGTGGCCTCAGGAGAGGCCAGTTTCTATGCCAGTTGCCAGGAGCCTCTGGGGATTCCTCCTCAGTGGTCGCTGGGTCCTCAGTCCTCATTTGTTGCTGAGGCCGGAGCTTGAGCATTGCTCGCCCATGGTGACTTAGGTTTTGGGTTTCCCCTGGAGCCCCCACAGTGGAGTCAGGCCTCATTTAGCCTGGAGACGTATATGGCCGCTTGCCTCCACAGCTGCAGCAGCAGTGTCAGGCTTCCTGTTGAGCAGACACAGGAATCTGAGTCTTGCCCTAGATGAACTACTCAGGGCTGTCACACGTGCCAGTGTTTCAGGCTTCAAGCTTCGGGGTGACAGTCGACGCAGTGCAGGGCAGTCAGGTTCATCTGGAGTGGACGAGACATTGGGGGACTTTGGGAATTATGGCCCGACCCCTGATGCTCCTCCCGACTCTCCTGGTGGGAACGGCTCCAATTTGGATGCGAGGGCAGTGCCTGAAACCCTTTCTCGAAGGAGCAGGGTAAGGGTCAATCATCTTGAGCTGAGCAGGGGCAAATGGGGCTCTTCTTGAGTCACGGTGGGACCATCGGAAATCGTCGCAAGTGGGGACGGGTGGGGCGGGGAACTTCCTGGGTTACAGCAAAGGGATGAATGTGCCATTCGAGGTCCCAGAGGGAAGGGGTGATTTCACCCGAGAAGCCGCAGCAGACAAGGGCCTCATCACGCCTGCAGGGGAGAAGCATCTGGTTTTTCTCGAGTTGAGGCAGGATCCTCTCGAGTTACATCTGGGACCCCAGAAACCAGCCCTGTGGCATCAGGAGTGTCCAGTCTCCGTGCCAGTTGCCAGGCGCCTCTGGGGATTCTTCCCCAGTCGTCGGCGGGTACTCGGGTTTCATCTGGTGCTGAAGCCAGAGCCTGAGCTTGCCTCGCCTGTGCTGACAAAGGTCTTGGGGTTCCCGTTTAGCTGCTACAGGGGAGTCAGGTCTCATTTAGCCTCGAGACATGCACAGCCACTTGCCTCCCCAGGTGTAGCAGCAGTGTAAGGCTCCCTGTCTACCAGACACAGGGATCTGTGACTTGACCTCGAGGTACTCCCCAGGGCTGTCACACGTGCCAGTGTGTCAGGTGTCGAGCTTCGGTGTGACAGTCAAGGAAGTGTAGGGCAGTCAAGTTCATCTGGAGTGGAGGAGACATTTGGGGATCTTGCGGAATGGTGGCCCAAACCCTGATGCTCCTCCGGACTCTCATGGCGTGAGCGTTTGATCTTTTGATGCGGGGGAGCACAGGGACCCCTTTCCCGACGAGCAAGGTTAGGGACAAACATCTAGAGCTGAGCATGAGTAAACAGGGCTCCTCTTGAGTCGCAGCAGGACCATCGGGGTTCCTCTCGAATGGGGACTGGTGAGGTGGAAACTGCTTGGGACACAGCAAGAATGTGAAGGAGAGTTTCAAGTTCAAAGAGGTAATGGGTGATTTCCCCCAAGACGCCACAGGGAGTAAGGGCCTCACTCCAATTGCAAGGGAGAAGCTTCTGGTTTTTCTCGAGTTGTGACAGAGTTCTCAAGATACAACGGGGAACCCATGGACCCGCCCCTGTGGCCTCAGGAGAGGCCAGTCTCCGTGCCGGTTGCCATGCACTTTTGGGGATTCCTTCCCAGTCATCATCGGGTCCTCAGTCCTGGTCTGGTGCTGAGGCCAATGGCTGAGCTTTCCTCGCCCATGCAGACATAAATCTTGGGGTTCCCATGGAGCCCCCACTGGGGAGTCAGGCCTCGTCTCGCCTGTAGACGTGCACTGCCGCTTGCCTCCACAGCTTCACCAGCAGTGTCAGGCTTCCAGTCGAGCAGATACAGGGATCTGTGGTTTGCCCTCAAGGTACCCCAGGGCTGTCACACGTGCCAGTGTCAGGCATTGAGCCTCAGGATGACAATCTAGGCAGTGCAGGGCAGTCAGGTTCATGTGGAATAGATAAGACATTTGGGGGTCTTTGGAATGGTGTCCCTACCCCAGATGCTCCACCCGAGTTTCCTGGGGCGAGTGACTCTTCCTCGGATGCCACAGGAGCGCCTGGAAACCTTTCCAGACGTAGCACGGAAAGGGACCCTCATCTTGAGATGAGCATGGGCAAATGGGGCTTCTCTTGAGTCACAGCGGGACCCTCGGGGTTCATCTCGTGTGGTGACGGGTGGGGCGGGGAACTTCTTTGGTCACACCCAGGGTGTGAAGGACCCATTAGAGTTCCAAGAGGAAAAGGGATGATTTCCGCAGAGAAGTCACAGCGGACAAGGGCCTCACGCTGCCTACAGAAACGAAGCTTTTGGTTTTTCTCAAGTTGTGGCCAGGCCTCTGGGGACCACAGGGACCTGGCCCTGTGGCCTCCAGAGAGGGCAGTTTCTGTACCAGTTGCCATGCGCCTCTGGGGAATGTTCCCCAGTCGTGGCTGGGTCCTCAGTCCTTGTCTGGTGCTGAGGCCAGATCCTGAGCTTTCCTCGCCCGTGCTGACATAGAATCTTGAGGAATGTTGGCCCGAACCTGATGCTCCTCCCAACTCTCATGGTGCGAGCGGCTGTTCTTGGCATGCGAGGTGAGCGCAGGGACCCATTTCCTGATGAGCAGGGAAAGGGACCCTTCTCTGGAGCTGAGCATGTGGAAAGGGGGATCCTCTTCAGTCGCGGTGGGACCCTCGGGGTTCCTCTCCAGTGCGGACGGGTGGGGCGGGGCACTTATTGGGTCACATCAAGGGTGTGAAGGGGCCTTAGGATGTCCTTGAAGGAAGGGGTGATGTCCCTGGAGATGCCCCAGCGGACAAGGGTCTCACCCCGCCTGCAGTGGACAAACTTCTGGTTTTACTCGAGTTGCGGTGGGGTCCTATCAAGTAAAGATGGGCAACCCAGGGACCCGCCCCTGTGGCCTCAGGAGAGGGCTGTCTCCCTGCTAGTTGCCATGCGCCTCTGCGAAGTCCTCCCCAGTCGTGGCTGGGTCCTCAGTCCTTGTCTGGTGCTGAGGCCAGATCCTGAGCTTTCCTTGCCCGTGCTGACATAGGTCTTGGGGTTCCCCTGGAGCACCCAAATGGGAGTCAGGCCTCTTCTCACCTGGACATGTGCAAAGCCTCTTGCCTCCCCAACTGCAGCAGCAGTGTCATGCACCCCTTTGAGCAGACACAGGGATCTGTGCCTTGCCCTCGAGGTTCCCCAGATCTGTAACACTTGCTAGTGTGTTGGGTGTCAAGCCTTGCGATGACAGTCGAGGAAGTGCAGGGACGTCAGTTTCTTCTGGAATGGAGGAGGAATTTGGGAGTCTTGGGGATTGGTGGCCCGACTCCAGATGCTCCTCCCGACACTGCTGGAGTGAGCGCCTCTGTTTGAGGTGTGAGGGGAGGACCAGGAACACTTTCTCGATGGAGCAAGGAAAGGGACACTCATCTGAAGCTGAGCAGGGGCAAATAAGGCTCCTCTTGAATCGTGGCGGGACCCTTGGGGTTGCTCTCGAGTGGGACGGGTAGGGCGGGGAACATCTTGGGTCACTGAAATGGGGAGAAGGAGCCTTTTGAGGTCCAAGAGGGAAGGGGTGATTTCCCCCGAGATGACGCAGCGGACAATGGCCTCACAGGGCCTGCAGGGTAGAAGCTCCTGGTGTTTCTTGAATTGTGGCAGGGTCCTCTCTATTTACGAAGGCTACCACAGAGACCTGAAGCTGTGGCCTCAGGAGAGGCCAGTCTCCTTGCCAGTTGCCAGGCGCCTCAGGGGATACCTCCCCAGTCGTCGCCGGGTCCGCAGTTTTCATCTGGTGATGAGGACAGAATGTGAGCTTTCCTCACCCGAGCCGACCTAGGTCCTGGGATTTCCCTGTATCCCCCACAGGGGAGTCAGGCCTCATCTCGGTTGGAGACGTGCTCAGCCGCTTGCCTCCCCAGCTCGAGCAGCACTGTCATGCTCCGCATCCTGTAAACACAGGGATATGAGGCTTTCACTCGAGGTACACCAGGGCTGTCACACGTGCCAGTGTGTCGGACGTCGAGCCACGGGGTGACAGCCAAGGCAGTGCAGGGCAGTCAAGTTCATCTGTAGTGGATGAGGCATCTGGGGGTCTTGGAAAATAGTGGCCTGACCCCTTATGCTCCTCCCGAATCTCCTGGTGTGAACACCTCCTCCAGGGATGCGAGGGGAGCGCCGGGAACCCATTTCCGACGGAGCAGAGAAAAGGACCTTCATCTGGAGCTGAGCAGGGGCATATGGAGCTAATCTTGAGTCACGACAGGACCCTCGGGGTTCCATTCAAGTGGGGAAGTTTGGGGCGGGGAACTTCTTGGGTCACAGCAAGGGTGTGAAGGAACATTTCGAAGTCCAAGAAGGAAGGGGGGAGTTCTCCCAAGGCAAGGCAGCGGACAGGAGACTCAGCCCACCTGCCGCAGAGAAGCTACTGGTTTTTCTGGAGCTACGGCGGGGTCCAATCGAGTTACGATGGGAACCCCAGGGAACCGCCCCTGTGGCCTCAGGAGAGGCCAGTTTCTATGCCAGTTGCCAGGAGCCTCTGGGGATTCCTCCTCAGTGGTCGCTGGGTCCTCAGTCCTCATTTGTTGCTGAGGCCGGAGCTTGAGCATTGCTCGCCCATGGTGACTTAGGTTTTGGGTTTCCCCTGGAGCCCCCACAGTGGAGTCAGGCCTCATTTAGCCTGGAGACGTATATGGCCGCTTGCCTCCACAGCTGCAGCAGCAGTGTCAGGCTTCCTGTTGAGCAGACACAGGAATCTGAGTCTTGCCCTAGATGAACTACTCAGGGCTGTCACACGTGCCAGTGTTTCAGGCTTCAAGCTTCGGGGTGACAGTCGACGCAGTGCAGGGCAGTCAGGTTCATCTGGAGTGGACGAGACATTGGGGGACTTTGGGAATTATGGCCCGACCCCTGATGCTCCTCCCGACTCTCCTGGTGGGAACGGCTCCAATTTGGATGCGAGGGCAGTGCCTGAAACCCTTTCTCGAAGGAGCAGGGTAAGGGTCAATCATCTTGAGCTGAGCAGGGGCAAATGGGGCTCTTCTTGAGTCACGGTGGGACCATCGGAAATCGTCGCAAGTGGGGACGGGTGGGGCGGGGAACTTCCTGGGTTACAGCAAAGGGATGAATGTGCCATTCGAGGTCCCAGAGGGAAGGGGTGATTTCACCCGAGAAGCCGCAGCAGACAAGGGCCTCATCACGCCTGCAGGGGAGAAGCATCTGGTTTTTCTCGAGTTGAGGCAGGATCCTCTCGAGTTACATCTGGGACCCCAGAAACCAGCCCTGTGGCATCAGGAGTGTCCAGTCTCCGTGCCAGTTGCCAGGCGCCTCTGGGGATTCTTCCCCAGTCGTCGGCGGGTACTCGGGTTTCATCTGGTGCTGAAGCCAGAGCCTGAGCTTGCCTCGCCTGTGCTGACAAAGGTCTTGGGGTTCCCGTTTAGCTGCTACAGGGGAGTCAGGTCTCATTTAGCCTCGAGACATGCACAGCCACTTGCCTCCCCAGGTGTAGCAGCAGTGTAAGGCTCCCTGTCTACCAGACACAGGGATCTGTGACTTGACCTCGAGGTACTCCCCAGGGCTGTCACACGTGCCAGTGTGTCAGGTGTCGAGCTTCGGTGTGACAGTCAAGGAAGTGTAGGGCAGTCAAGTTCATCTGGAGTGGAGGAGACATTTGGGGATCTTGCGGAATGGTGGCCCAAACCCTGATGCTCCTCCGGACTCTCATGGCGTGAGCGTTTGATCTTTTGATGCGGGGGAGCACAGGGACCCCTTTCCCGACGAGCAAGGTTAGGGACAAACATCTAGAGCTGAGCATGAGTAAACAGGGCTCCTCTTGAGTCGCAGCAGGACCATCGGGGTTCCTCTCGAATGGGGACTGGTGAGGTGGAAACTGCTTGGGACACAGCAAGAATGTGAAGGAGAGTTTCAAGTTCAAAGAGGTAATGGGTGATTTCCCCCAAGACGCCACAGGGAGTAAGGGCCTCACTCCAATTGCAAGGGAGAAGCTTCTGGTTTTTCTCGAGTTGTGACAGAGTTCTCAAGATACAACGGGGAACCCATGGACCCGCCCCTGTGGCCTCAGGAGAGGCCAGTCTCCGTGCCGGTTGCCATGCACTTTTGGGGATTCCTTCCCAGTCATCATCGGGTCCTCAGTCCTGGTCTGGTGCTGAGGCCAATGGCTGAGCTTTCCTCGCCCATGCAGACATAAATCTTGGGGTTCCCATGGAGCCCCCACTGGGGAGTCAGGCCTCGTCTCGCCTGTAGACGTGCACTGCCGCTTGCCTCCACAGCTTCACCAGCAGTGTCAGGCTTCCAGTCGAGCAGATACAGGGATCTGTGGTTTGCCCTCAAGGTACCCCAGGGCTGTCACACGTGCCAGTGTCAGGCATTGAGCCTCAGGATGACAATCTAGGCAGTGCAGGGCAGTCAGGTTCATGTGGAATAGATAAGACATTTGGGGGTCTTTGGAATGGTGTCCCTACCCCAGATGCTCCACCCGAGTTTCCTGGGGCGAGTGACTCTTCCTCGGATGCCACAGGAGCGCCTGGAAACCTTTCCAGACGTAGCACGGAAAGGGACCCTCATCTTGAGATGAGCATGGGCAAATGGGGCTTCTCTTGAGTCACAGCGGGACCCTCGGGGTTCATCTCGTGTGGTGACGGGTGGGGCGGGGAACTTCTTTGGTCACACCCAGGGTGTGAAGGACCCATTAGAGTTCCAAGAGGAAAAGGGATGATTTCCGCAGAGAAGTCACAGCGGACAAGGGCCTCACGCTGCCTACAGAAACGAAGCTTTTGGTTTTTCTCAAGTTGTGGCCAGGCCTCTGGGGACCACAGGGACCTGGCCCTGTGGCCTCCAGAGAGGGCAGTTTCTGTACCAGTTGCCATGCGCCTCTGGGGAATGTTCCCCAGTCGTGGCTGGGTCCTCAGTCCTTGTCTGGTGCTGAGGCCAGATCCTGAGCTTTCCTCGCCCGTGCTGACATAGGTCTTGGGGTTCCCCTGGAGCACCCAAATGGGAGTCAGGCCTCTTCTCACCTGGACATGTGCACGGCCACTTGCCTGACCAGCTGCAGCAGCAGTGTCAGGCTTCACGTTGAGCAAAAGAGGGATCTGTGTCTTGCCCTTGAGGTAACCCAGGGCTGTCACACGTGCCATTGTGTCGGGCATTGAGCCTCAGGCTGACAGTCTAGGCAGTGCAGGGCAGTCAGGTTCATCTGGAATGAACGAGTCATTTGGAGGTCTTCGGAATGGTGGCCCTACCCCTGATGTTCCTCCCGAGGTTCCTGGGGCGAGCGCCTCTTCCTGGGATGCGAAAGGAGCACCATGAAACATTTTCAGACCTATCAGGGAAAAGGACCCTCATCTTGAGCTGAGCATGTGCAAACGGGGCTTTTCTTGAGTCGCAGCAGGATCCTCGTGGTTCATCTCGTGTGGGGACAGGTGGGGCGGGGAACTTCTTGGGTCACACCCAGGGTGTGAAGGACTCTTTCAAAGTCAAATTGGGAAGGGGTGATTTCCCCTGAGACGCCGCAGCGGACAAGTGTCTCACACCGCCTGCAGGAAAGAAGCTTCTGATTATTCTCGAGTTGTGCCCAGTCCTCTCGAGTTATGACAGGGACCCTAGGGACCCGGCCCTGTGGCCTGCGGAGAGGGCAGTCTCCGTACCAGTTGCCATGAGCCTCTGGGGAGTCCTCCCCAGTCGTAGCTGGGTCCTCAGTCCTTGTCTGGTGCTGAGGCCAGATCCTGACCTTTCCTCGCCCATGCTGACATAGATCTTGGGGTTCCCATGGAGCCCCCACAGGGGAGTCAGGCCTCGTCTCGCCTGGAGACGTGCACTGCCGCTTGCCTCCCCAGCTTCAGAAGCAGTGTCAGGCTTCCTGTCGAGCAGATGCAGGGATCTTTGGCTTGCCCTTGAGGTACCCCAGGGCTGTCACACGTGCCAGTGTGTTGAGTATCGAGCCTCGGGATGACAGTCTCAGCAGTGCAGGGCAGTCAGGTTCATCTGGAGTGGATGAGGCATTTTGGGGTCTTGAGGAATGGTGGCCCAACCCCTGATACTCCTCCCAACTCTACTGGTGCGAGCGCCTCCACTTGGGATGCGAGGGGAGTGCCAGGAACCCTTTCCCAATGGAGCAGTTAAAGGGACCCTTCTCTGGAGCTGAGCATGTGGAAAGGGGGCTCCTCTTCAGTCACGGTGGGACCCTCGGGGTTCCTCTCCAGTGGGGACGGGTGGGGCGGGGAACTTCTTGGGTCACATCAAGGGTGTGAAGGGGCCTTAGGAGGTCCGTGAAGGAAAGGGTGATTTCCCTGGAGATGCCCCAGCGGACAAGGGTCTCACCCCGCCTGCAGTGGAGAAGCTTCTGGTTTTACTCGAGTTGCAGTGGGGTCCTATCGAGTAAAGATGGGCAACCCAGGGACCCGCCCCTGTGGCCTCTGTTGTAGGCAGTCTCCGTGCCAGTAGCCAGGCGCCTCTGGTGATTCCTCCCCAGTTGTCGCTGGGTCCTCAGTCCTCATCTAGTGTTGAGGTCGGAACGTGAGCTTTCCTCGACTGTGCTGCCATAGGTCTTGTGGTTCCCCTGGAGCCCCCATAGGGGAGGGCCCACAAGGGAGGGCCCCGAGGTCTCCCCACGAGACAAAGATGGTGGGGGGCCACCTGCCGTTCCCGGGGGGGCCCAAGGTCTCCCCGCACTTCCCTCGTGGTAAGCGGTTATTTTTCCTGAAATGCCACAGTGTTCAAGGGCCACACCTTGCATGCAGGGGAGAAGCTTCTGGTTTTTCTCAAGTTGAGGCATGGTCCACTCGAGTTACAACAGAGACTTCAGGGACCCGCCCCTTTGGACTCAGGAGAGGCCTGTCTTCCTGCCAGTTGCCAGGCACCTCTGGCGTTACCTCACTAGTCATTGCCTGGTCTTCAGTCCTCGTCTGGTGCTGAGGCTGGAGCCTGAGCATTCCTCGCCCATGCTGACATAGTTCTTCGGGTTCCCTTGGAGTCCCGACAGGAGAGTCAGGCCTCTTCTCGCCTGGAGACGTGCATGGGCGCTTGCCTCCCCAGCTGCAGCAGCAGTGTCTGGCTCCTTGACGAGCAGACATAAGGATCTGTGGCTTTCCCTCGAGATACCCCAGGGCTGTCACACTTGCCAGTTTGTCGGGAGTCCTGCCTCAGGGTAACAGTCAAAGCAGTGTACGTCAATGAGGTTCATCTGGAGTGGATGAGGCATTTTCGGGTTTTGGGGAATGTTGGCCCTAACCCTGATGCTCTTCCCAACTCTTCTGGTGCGAGAGCCTCCTCCTGGGAAGCGAGAGGAGTGCCGGGAACGCTTTCCCAACGGATCCGGGAATGGGACCCTCATCTGCATCAGAGCAGGGGCAAACGGTGCTCCTCTTGATTCGCGGTGGACCCTCGAGGTTCCTCTCGAGTAGGGACAGGTGGGGCAGGGAACTTTTTGGGTCACAGCAAGGTTGTGAAGGAGCCTTTTGAGGTCCAAGAGGGAAGGAGTGATTTCCCCCGAGACGTCGCAGTGGGTAAGAGCTTCACCACGCTTGCAAGGGAGAATCTGGTTTTTCTAAAGTTTAGGCGGTGTTACTCGAGTTACGATGGGGAGCTTATAGATCCACCCATGTGGCCTGCCTCAGGAGAGGCCAGTATCCCTGCCAGTTGCCATGCGTCTATGGGGACTTCTCAGTAGTCATCGCCAGGTCCTCAGTCCTCGTCTGGTGCTGAAGCCGGTACCTGAGCTTTCCTCGCCCATGCTTACATAAATTTGGGGTTCCCATGGAGCCACCTCAGGGGACTCAGGCCTCTTCTCTCCTGGAGATGTGCACCGCCACATGCCTCCACAGCTGCAACAGCAGTGTAAGGCTCCCCGTAGAGTGTACACAGGGATCAGTGACTTGACCTCGAGGTACTACCCAGGGCTTTCAAACTTGCTAGTTTGTCAGGCTTCGAGCCTCGGGGTGACAATCGACGCAGTGCAGGGCAGTCAGGTTCATCTGTTGTGATGAGGAATTTGTGTTTCTTGGGGAATGGTGGCAAGACCCCTGATGCTCCTCCCGACTGTCCTGGTGCCACTGTCTCCTGTTGGAATGTGAGGGGTGCAGTGGGAACCCTTTCGCGACAGAGCAGGAAAGGGACCGTCATATGGAGCTCAGCAGGGGAGAACGTGCCTCCTTTGCATTCTTGGCGGGACCCTTGGTGTTCCTCTCAAGATGGAATGGGTGGGGCGGGGAACTTCTTGGGTCACAGTAAGAAGGTGAACGACCCTTTTGAGGTCCAAGAGAGAAGGGGTGATTTCTCCTGAGACACCACAGCGGTCAAGGTCCTCACGCTGCTTGCAGGGGAGAATCTTTTGGTTTTTCTCAAGTTCTGATGGAGTCCTCTCGAGTTATGATGGGGACCACAGGGAGTTGCCCCTGTGAACTCAGGAGATGCCAGTCTCCATGTCAGTTGCCAGGCACCTCTGGAGATACCTGCCCAATCGTCTCAGGGTGCTCAGTCCTCGACTTGTGCTAGGGTCAGAGCCGGAGCTTTCCTCGACCGTCCTGACGTAGGACTTGGGTTACCCCTGAGGCCCCCACAAAGGAGACAGGCATCGTCTCTCCTGAATGCGTGCATGGCTACTTGCCTGACCAGCTGCAGCAGCAATGTTAGGCTCCATGTCAAGCGGACACAGAGATCAGTGGCTTGCCCTTGAGGTACTACCCAGGGCTGTCGCACGTGCCAGTGTTTTGGGCGTCGAGCCTCTGGGTGACAGTCAAGGCAATCCGGGAAGTTAGGTTCATCTGCAGAGGAAAAGGCATTTTGGGGGTCTTGGGGAATGGTGGTCCAACCCCTGATGCTCCTCCTGACTTTCCTGGTGTGAGCACCTCCTCTTAGGATGTGAAGGAAGCCCCAGGAAACTTTTCCCTAAGGATTAGGAAAATGGACATTCATCTGGAGATTAGCAGGGGCAAACGGGGCTCCTCTTGAGTCGCACCGGGTCCCTTGGGGTTGCTCTCGCTTTGAGACGGGTGGGGCGGGGAACTTCGTCAGTCACAGCAAGGGGGTGAAAGAGCCATTCGAGGTCCAAGAGGGAAGGGGTGATTTCCCCCGAGACGCCGCAGTGGATAAGGGCCTCACCGTGCTTGAAAGGGAGAAGCTTCTGGTTTTTCTCGAGTTGCGGTGGGGTTTCTCGAGTTATGACGGGGAGCCCATGGACCCACCCCTGTGGCCTCAGGAGAGGCCAGTCTCCGTGCCAGTTGCCATGGGCCTTTGGGGATTCCTCCCCAGTCATCGCTGGGTCCTCAGTCCTCGTCTGGTCCTGAAATCGGTACCTGAGCTTACATCGCCCATGCTGACATAAATCTTGGGGTTCCCATCGAGTCCCCACAGGGGAGTCAGGCTTCATCTTGCCTGGACACGTTTACTGCTGCTTACCTCCGCAGCTGAAGCAGCAGTATAAGGCTCCCCGTCGAGTGTACACAGGGATCTGTGACTTGACCTCGAGGTACTACCCAGGGCTTTCACACTTGCCAGTGCGTCAGGCTTCGAGCCTCGGGGTGACAGTCGACGCAGTCCAGGGAAGTCAGGTTCATCCGTTGTGATGAGGTATTTGTGTTTCTTGCGGAATGGTGGCAAGACCCCTGATGCTCCTCTCGACTGTCCTGGTGCCACTGTCTCCTGTTGGGATGTGAGGGGTGCGGTGGGAACCCTTTACTGACAGAGCAGGAAAGGGACCCTCATCTGGAGCTCAGCAGGGGAGAATGTGGCTCCTTTGCATTCTTGGTGGGACCCTCCGTGTTCCTCTCGATTCAGAATGGGTGGGGCGGGGAACTTCTTGGGTCACAGCAAGAAGGTGAACGACCTTTTTGAGGTCCAAGAGAGAAGGGGTGATTTCCCCTGAAACACCACAGTGGTCAAGGTCCTCACCCCACTTGCAGGGGAGAATCTTTTGGTTTTTCTCAAGTTCTGATGAGGTCTTCTCCAGTTATGATGGGGACCACAGGGAGTCGCCTCTGTGAACTCAGGAGATGCCAGTATCCATGTCAGTTGCCAGGCACCTCTGGAGATACCTGCCCAATCGTCTCAGGGTGCTCAGTCCTCGACTTGTGCTGGGGTCGGAGCCTGAGCTTTCCTCGACCGTCCTGACGTAGGACTTGGGTTACCCCTGAGGCCCCTACAAAGGAGACAGGCATCATCTCTCCTGAACACGTGCATGGCTACTTGCCTGACCAGCTGCAGCAGCAGTGTCAGGCTCCATGTCGAGTGGACACAGGGATCTGTAGCTTGCCCTCGATGTCCTACCCAGGACTGTCACACTTTCCAGTGTCTGGGGTGTCGAGCCTCGGGGTGACAGTCAAGGCTGTTCAGGGCAGTCAGGTTCATCTGGAGTGAACGAGGTATTTGGGGGTCTTGGGGACCAGTGGCCCGACCACTGATGCTCCTCCTGACTGTCCTGGTGCAAGGGTCTCCTGTTGGAATGTGATGGGAGCGCTGGGAACCCTTTCCTGACAGAGTAGGAAAGGGACACTCATCTGGAGCTCATCAGAGGAGAAAGGGACTCCTTTTCGTTCTTCGCGGGACCTTGGGTGTTCCTCTCGAGTGGGATGGGTGGGGAGGGGAACTTCTTGGGTCACAGCAAAAAGTTGAACGACCCTTTTGAGGCCCAAGAGAGAAGGGCTGATTTCTTCTGAGAGGCCACAGCGGTCAAGGTCGTCACCCCACTTGCCGGGGTGAATCTTTTGCTTTTTCCCATTTTCTGATGGCATCCTCTCGAGTTATGACAGGGTCCCCAGGGACCCACCCCTGTGGCCTGAGGAGAGGCCACTCTCCATGCCAGTTGCCAGGCGCCTCTGGAGATTCCTTCCCAGTAGTCTCAGGGTGCTCAGTCCTCGACATGTCCTGAGGCCGGAGCCTGAGCTTTCCTCGACCATACTGACCTAGGTCTTGGTGTACCCCTGAGGCCCCCACAGAGTAGACAGGCCTCGGATTGCCTGGACACGTGCATGGCTACTTGCCTGACCAGCTGCATCAGCAGTGTCAGGCTCCATGTCCAGCGGATACAGGCATCTGTGGCATGCCCTCGAGGTACGACCCAGAGCTGTCACACGTGCCAGTGTGTTGGGCGTCCCACCACAGGGTGACAGTCAAGGCAGTGCAGAGCAGTCAGGTTCATCTGCAGTGGACAAGGCATTTGGGAGTCTTGGGGAATGTTGACCCAACCCCTGATGCTCCTCCTGACTTTCCTGGTGTGAGCATCTCCTGGGATGCGAGGTAAGCCCCAGGAAACCTTTCCCTAAGGAGCAGGAAAAGGGACCATCATCTGGAGCTTAGCAGGGGAAAAGCAGGCTTCTCTTGAGTCACAGTGGGTTCCTTGGGGTTCTGCTGCAGTTGAGACGGGTGGGGCGGGGAACTTCTTGGGTCACAGCAAGGGGTTCAAGGAGCCCTTCTAGGTCCAAGGGAAAAGGGATGATTTCCCCCGAGATGCCGCAGCAGATAGGGGCCTCAATCTGCTTGCAAGGGATAAGCTTCTGGTTTTTCTCATGCTGCAGCGGGGTTTCCCGAGTTATGACGGGGAGCCCATGGACCCGCCCCTGTGGCCTCAGGAGGGGCTAGGTTCCATGCCAGTTGCCCTGGCCTTTGGGGATTCCTCCCCAGTCATCACTAGGTACTCAGCACTCGTCTGGTTCTGAAATCGGTAACTGAGCTTCCCTCGCCCATGCTGACATAAATCTTGGGATTTCCATTGAGCCCCCACAGGGGAGTCAGGCCTCGTCTCGCCTGGAGACGTGCACTGCCTCTTGCATCTGCAGAAGTAGCAGCAGTGTAAGGCTCCCCTTCGAGTGGAGACTCGGATATGTGACTTGATCACGAGGTACTACCCAAAGCTTTCACACGTGCCATTGTGTTAGGCTTCGAGCCTTGGGGTGACAGTCTACGCAGTGCAAGGCAGTCAGGTTCATCTGGAGTGAACGAGGTATTTGGCAGTATTGGGGAATGGTGGCAAGACCCCTGATGCTCCTCCTGACTGTCCTGGTGTGAGAATCTCTTGTTGCGATGTGAGAGGAGCGCTGGGAACACTTTCCTGACAGAGCAAGAAAAGGATCCTCATCTGGAACTCAGCATGGGAGTAAGGGGCTCCTTTGCATTCTTGGCGGGACCCTCGGTGTTCCTCTCGGGTGGGGATGGGTGGGGCAGGGAACTTCTTGGGTCACAGCAAGAATGTGAACGACCCTTTTGAGGTCCAAGAGAGAAGGGGTGATTTCCCTCGAGAGGCCACAGCGGACCAGGTACTCATCCGGCTTGCAGGGGACAATTTTTTGGTTTTTCTCAAGTTGTGGCAGGGTCATCTCGAGTTACGATGGGGAGCTTATAGACCCGCCCCTGTGGCCTCAAGATAGGCCAGTCTCCGTGCCAGTTGCCATGCGTCTATGGGGATTCCTCAGCAGTCATCGCTAGGTCCTCAGTCCTCGTCTAGTGCTGAAGCCGGTACCTGAGCTTTCTTTGCCCATGCTGACATAAATTTGGGGTTCCCATGTAGCCACCTCAGGGGACTCAGGCCTCTTCTCGCCTGGAGACGTGCACTGCCACATGCCTCCACAGCTGCAACAGCAGTGTAAGGCTCCCTGTCTAGTGTACACAGGGATCTGTGACTTGACCTCGAGGTACTACCCAGGGCTTTCACACTTGCCAGTGTGTCAGGCTTCGAGTCTCAGGGTGACAATCGACGCAGTGCAGGGCAGTCAGGTTCATCTGTTGTGATGAGGAATTTGTGTTTCTTGGGGAATGGTGGCAAGACCCCTGATGCTCCTCCCGACTGTCCTGGTGCCACTGTCTCCTGTTGGGATGTGAGGGGTGCGGTGGGAACTCTTTCCTGAAAGAGCAGGAAAGGGACCCTCATCTGGAGCTAAGCAGGGGAAAACGTGGCTCCTTTGCATTCTTGGCAGGACCCTTGGTGTTCCTCTCAAGTCAGAACGGGTGGGGCGGGGAACTTCTTGGGTCACAGCAAGAAGGTGAACGACCCTTTTGAGGTCCAAGAGAGAAGGGGTGCTTTCCCCCGAGATACCACAGGGGTCAAGGTCCTCACTCCGCTTGCAAGGGAGAATCTTTTGGTTTTTCCCAAGTTCTGACGGGGTCTTCTCCAGTTATGATGGGGACCACAGGGAGTCGCCCCTGTGAACTCAGGAGATGCCAGTATCCGTGTCAGTTGCCAGGCGCCTCTGGAGATACCTGCCCAATTGTCTCAGGGTGCTCGGTCCTCGACTTCTGCTGGGGTCGGAGCCTGAGCTTTCCTCGACCATCCTGACGTAGGACTTGGGTTACCCCTGAGGCCCCCACAAAGGAGACACGCCTCATCTCTCCTGAACACATGCACAGTTACTTGCCTGACCAGCTGCTGCAGCAGTGTCAGGCTCCATGTTGAGTGGACACAGGGATCTGTAGCCTGCCCTCGATGTCCTACTGTCGACTGTCAAACTTTCCAGTGTGTCGGTCATCGAGCCTTGGGGTGACAGTCAGGTTCATCTTGAGTTAACGAGGTATTTGGGGGTCTTGAGAAATGGTGGCATGAGCCCCGATGTTCCTCCCGACTGTCCTGGTGCCAGTGTCTCCTGCTGGGATGTGAGGGGAGCGCTGGGAACCCTTTCCAACAGAGCAGGTAAGGGACCCTCATCTTCAGCTCAGCAGGGGATAACGGGGCTCCTTTTCATTCTTGGCGGAAACCTCGGTGTTCCTCTCAAGTGAGGATGGTGGGGCGGGGGAACTTCTTGGGTCACAGCAAGAAGGTGAAGGACCCTTTCGAAGTTCAAGAGAGAAGGGGTGATTTCCCACGAGACGACACAGTGGACAAGGTCCTCACCCCACTTGCAGGGAAAATCTTTTCGTTTTTCTCAAGTTGTGGAGGGGTCCTCCCGAGTTACAACGGGTACCCCAGGGACTCGCCCCTGTGGCCTCAGGAGAGGCCAGTCTCCGTGCCAGTAGCCAGGCGCCTCTGAGGATTCCTCTCCAATCGTCTCAGGGTGCTCAATATTCGACTTGTGCTGAGGCCGGAGCATGAGCTTTTCTCCATCATCCTGACCTAGGTCTTGGGGTAATACTGACGTCCCCACAGAGGAGACAGGCCTCTGCATGCCTGGAAACATGCACGACTACTTGTCTGACCAGCTGCAGTATCAGTGTCATGCTCCATCTTGAGCGGACACAGGGATCTGTGGCTTGCCCTTGAGGTCCTAACTGCTGTCACCCATGCCAGTGTGTCGGGCCTATAACCTCAGGAGAGGCCAGTCTCCATGCGAGTTGGGAGGCGCCTCTGGGAATCCCTCCCCAGTCTTCGCCTGGTCCTCAGTCTTCATCCCTTTCTGAGGCCGGAGCCAGAACTTGCTCGCCGGTGCTGAAATAGGTCTTGGGGTTCCCAAGGCACCCCTACAGGAGAGTCAGGCCTCATCTTGCCTGGAGACGTGCACGGCAGCTTTCCTCCCAAGTTGATGCATCAGTGTCTGGCTCCCCATCGTGCAAACACAGGGATGTGGCTTGCCCTGGAGGTACCCCAAGGCTGTCACACGTACCAGTGTTTCGAGAGTTGATCTCGGGTGAATGTCGAGACAGTGCAGGGCAGTCAGGTTCATCTGGAGTGGACGAGGCATTTGGGGGTCGTGGGGAACGGTGGCCTGACCCCTGAGGCTCCTCTGGACTCTCCTGATGTGAGCACAACCTCTTGGGATGAGAGGGGAGTGCCGGAAACCCTTTTCTGAAGGAGTAGTGACAGGGACCCTCATCTGGAGCTGAGCAGGAACAAACGGGGCTCCTCTTGAGTCTCAGCGGGACCCTCAAGGTTCCTCTCGAGTGGAAACAGGTTTGGTGGGGAACTTATGGGGTCACAGCAAGGGTGTAAAGGAGCCTTACGAGGTCCAGTAGGGAAGGGGTGATTTCTCCCAAGACACCACAGTGTACATGGGCCTCACCCCGCCTGCACTGGAGAAACTTCTGCTTTTTCTCAAGTTGCGGCTTGATCCTCTCAAGTTACAACCCGGACTAAAAGGACTCGCACCTGTGGCCTCAGCAGAGGCCAGTGTCTGTACCAGTTGCCAGGCGTCTCTTGGGATTCCTCTGCAGTAGTCGCTGGGTCCTCAGTCCTCCTTTGGTTCTGAGGCCGGAACCTGAGCTTTGCTTGCCGGTGTGGACATAGGTCTTGGGATTCCCCTCAGCCTCCACAGGGGAGACAGGCCTAGTCTCACCTGGAGACATGCACAGCGCTAGCCTCCCCAGCTGATGCAGCAGTGTCAGGCTCCCCGTCGAGCGGACACAGGGAACTGTGGCTTACCCTCGAGGTACCCCGGGCTGTCACAGGTGCCAGTGTGTCGTGCATCAAGCCTCGGGGTGACAGTCAAGGCAGTGCAAGGCATTCAGATTCATCTGGAGTGGATGAGGCATTTAGGGGTCTTGGGGAATGGTGGCCTGAGCTCTGATGCTCCTCACGAATCTCCTGCTGCCAGTGCCTCCTCCTGGGATGTGTAGGGGGGGCACCAGTAACCCTTTCCCGACAGAGTAGGGAAATGGACACACATCTGGAAGTGAGCAGGGGCAAACGGAGCTCCTCTTGAGTCGTGGGGGGACCTACGATGTTCCTCTTGAGTGGGGCCGGGTGGGGCGGGGAACTTCTTGGCCATGCAAGGGTGTGAAGGAGCCTTTTGAAGTCCAAGAGGGAAGGGATGATTTCCCCGAGACGGCGCAGTGGACAAGGGCCTCACCCCGCCTGCAGGGGAGAAGATTCTGGTTTTTCTCGAGTTGCAGCAGAGTCCTCTCAAGTTAAGATGGGCACGTCAGGGACCCGCTCCTGTGGCCTCAAAAGAGGCCAGTCTCCATGCTATTTGCCAGATGCCTCTGGGGATTCCTCCCCAGTCATCACCAGGTACTCAGTCCTCGTCTGGTGCTGAGGCTGGAACCTGAGCTTTCCTCACCCGTTCTGACATAGGTCTTGGGGTTCCTCTGGAGCCCCCACAGGGGAGTCAGGCCTCATCTCACCTGGAGATGTGCACGGTTGCTTTCCTCCGCAGCACCCACTGTAGTGTCAGGTTTCTTGTCAAGCGGACACAGGGATCTGTTCCTTGCCCTAGAAGTACCCTAGGGCTGTCACACGTGCTAGTGAGTCAGGCGTCGAGCCTCGGTGTTACAGTAGAGGAATTGCAGGGCAGTCAGGTTCCTCTGAAGTAGACTTGGCATTTGGGGTTTTGTGGAAGGGTGGCCCGGCCCCTGAGGCTCCTCCCTATTCTCCTGCTGCAAGGGCCTTCTATTGAGATGCTAAGGGAGTGCTGGGAACACTTTCTCGACAAAGCAGGGATAGGGACCTTCATCTGGATTTCAGCAGGGGAAAGCAGGTCTTCTCTTGAGTCACGGTGGGAGCCTAGGGGTTCCCCTCCAGTGGGGATGGGTGGGGCAGGAAAATTTTGGGGTCAAATTAAGGGGGTGAAGCAGCCTTTTGAGATCCAAGAGGGAAAGGGTGATTACCCCTGAGACGCCCCAGCAGATAAGTGCATCACCCCGCCTGCAGGGGAGAAGCTTCTGCTTTTCTTGTGTTGCGACGGGGTCCTCTTGAGTTACAACGGGTCCCCAGTGACCCACCCCTGTGGCCTCAGCAGGGGCCAGTCTCTGTACCTGTTGCCGGGCTCCTCTGGGTATTCCTCCCCAGTGGTCCCCAGGTCCTCAGTCATCCTCTGGTGCTGAGGCTGGAGCCTGAGCTTACCTCCCCCGTGCTGACATAGATCTTGGGGTTCCCCTTGAGGCCCACAGGGGAATCAGGCATCGTCTCTCCTGGAGACGTGCAGGGCCGCTTGCCTCCCCAGCTGCAGCAGCAGTGTCAGGCTCCCCATCGAGAGGACACAGGGATCTGTGGCTTACCCTTGCAGTATCCCAGGGCAGCCACATGTGCCAGAGAGTCGGGCGTCAAGCCTCGGGGTGACAGTCAAGGCAGTGCAAGGCAGTCAAGTTCATCTGGAGTGGACCAGGTATTTGGGGGTCTTGGAAATTAGTGGCCTGATCCCTGATGCTCCTCCCAACTCTCCTGGTGGAAGCACCTCCTCTTGGGTGTGAAGGGCGTGCCGGGAAACTTTTCCCTAAGGAGCAGGGAAAGGGACCCTCATCTGGAGCTGAGCAGGGGCAAACGGGGCTCCTCTGAGTCTCAGCGGAACACTCGGGGTTCCTCTCAAGTGGGGTCGGGTGGAGCGGAGAACTTCTTGGGTCACAGCAAGTGTGTGAAGGAGCGTTTCGAGGTCCAAGAGAAAAGAGGTTATTTCCGCCGAGACACCACAGCGGACAAGGGCCTCACCCTTCCTGCAGGGTAAAAGCTACTGGTTTTTCTCGACTTGTGGTGGAGTCTTCTCGAGTTATGACGGGGATGCCAGGGACCCACTCCTGTGGCCTCAAGAAAGGCCAGTCTCCATGCCAATTGCCAGGCGACTCTGGGTATGCCTCCCCAGTCGTCGCTGTGTCCTCAGTCCGCGTCTGGTGCAGTGCCACCACAAGGGAGTCAGTCGTAGTATCGCCTGGATACGTGGACAGCCGCTTTCCTCCCCAGCTGCTGCAGCAGTCTCTGGCTCCCTGTCGAGTGGACAAAGAGATCTGTGACTTGCCCTCAAGGTACCCCAGGGCTGTGACACGTGCCGTGTGTTGGGAGTCTAGCATCGGAGTGATATTCCAGGAAGTGCAGAGCAGTCAGTTTCATCTCGAGTGGACGAGACATTTGGGGGTCTTGGGGAATGGTGACCTGAACCCTGATGCTCCTCCCTACTTTCCTGGTGCAAGCGCCTCCTCGTGGGATTCAAAGAGAGCGTGGGGAATCCTTTCCTGACGGAGCAGGAAAAGGGACCCTCATCTGGAGCTGAGCATGGGAAAACGGGGCTCCTCTTGAGTCTTGGCAGGACCTTCAGGGTTCCTCTTGAGTAGGGACGGGTGGGGCAGGGAATTTCTGGGGTCACAGCAGGGGGGTGAAGGAGCCGTTTGAGGTCCAAGAGGGAAGGGGTTATTTCCCCTGAGGCACTGCAGCAGTCAAGGGCCTCACCTCGCCTGCAGGTGAGAATCTTCTGGTTTTTCTCGAGTTGCGGTGGGGTCCTCTTGAGTTACGATGGGGATCCCAGGGACCCACGCCTGTGGCCTCAGGAAAGGCCAGTCTCCGTGCCAGTTGCCAGGCACCTCTGGGGATTCATCCCCAGTCGTCTCCGGGTCCTCAGTCCTCATCTGGTGCTGAGGCCGGAGACTGAGCTTTCCTCATCCGTGCTGACATACGACTTGGGTTTCCACTGGAGACCCCACGATGGAGTCAGGACTCGGAGACGTGCTAGTCTGATTGCCTTCCGAACTGCAGAAGCAGTGTCAGGCTTCCCACTGAGCGCACACAGGGATCTGTGGCTTACCCTCGAGGTACCCCAGGGCTGTCACACGTGCCAGTGAGTCGGGCGTCGAGCCGAGGGGTGACAGTCGAGGCAGTGCAGGGAATTCAGGTTCATCTGGAGTACACGAGGCATTTGGGGGTCTTGGGGAATGGTGGCTCGACCACTGATGTTCTCCTTACTCTCCTAGTGCGAGCGTCTCCTCCTGGGTTGCGAGGGGAGCGACGGGAAACCTTTCCCAAAAAATCAGGGAAAGGGACTCTCATCTGGAGCTGAGCAGTTGCAAACGGGTCTCCTCTTGAGTCGCGGTGGGAACCTCGGGGTTCCTCTCGAGTGGGGATGGGTGGGGCAGGAAACTTCTTGGGTCACAGTAAGGGTGTGAAGGAGCCTTTCAATGTCCAAGAGGAAGGGCTGATTTCCCCAAGACGCCACAGTGGACAAGTTCCTCAACACGCCTGCAGGGGAGAAACTTCTGGCTTTTCTCGAGTTGCAGTGGGGTCCTCCCGAGTTACGATGGGGACCCCAGGGACCAGCCCCTGTGGCCTCAGGAGAGGTCAGTCTCCGTGCCAGTTTTCAAGCACCTCTGGGGATACCTCCCAAGTCGTCGGCGGGTCCTCAGTCCTGGTCTGGTGCTGAGGCCAGAGCCTGAGCTTACATCGCCAGTGTTGACATAGGTCTTGGGGTTCCCCTGAGCCCCACCACTGTGTCAGGCCTCGTTTCGCCTGGTGATATGCACGGCCGCTTGCCTCCCAACCTACAGCAGCAGTATCAGGCTCCCATTCGAGTGGACACAGAGATCTGTGACTTGACCTCGAGGTTCCCCAGGGCTGTCACACGTGCCAATGTGTCAGGTATCGAGTATCAGGGTGACATGCAAGGAAGTGCTGGGCATCAGGTTCATCAGGAATGGACGAGGTATTTCAGGATCCTGGCGAATCCCTGGCCTATCCCTGATGCTACTCTCCACTCTCCTGGTATGAGCGCCTCATCTTGGGATGCGAGGGGAGTGCCGGGAACCCTTTCCTGATGGGCAGGAATAGGGACCCTCATCTGGAGCTGAGCAGGGGAAAACGGGGATCCACTTGTGTCGTGGCAGGACCCTTGGGGTTCCTTTCGAGTGGGGACAGGTGTTGTGGGGAACTTGTTGAGTCACAGCAAGGGTGAGAAGGAGCCTTTCGAGGTCCAAGAGAGAAGGGGTGATTTCCCCCAAAACACCGCAGTGGACCTTGCCTCAACCCATCTGCAGGGGAGAAGCTTCTGGATTTTCTCGAGTTGCGGTGGAGTCCTCTCGAGTGACGACGGGGACACCTAGCACCCGCTCCTGTGGCCTCAGGAGAGGCCAGTCTCTGTGTGAGTTGCCAGGCTCCTCTGGGGATTCCTCCCCAGTCGTCGCCGGGTCTTAGTCCTAGTCTGGTGCTAAGAGAGGAGCCTGAGCTTTCCTCGCCCATGCTGACATAAGTCTTGGGGTTCCCCTGGAGTTTCCACAGGGGAGTCAGGCCTCATCTCGCCTGGAGACGTGCATGGCCACTTGCTTCCCCAGCTGCAGCAGCAGTGTCAGGTTCCTCATCGAGCAGACACAGGGAACTGGGCCTCGTCCTCAAGGTACCCCAGGGCTGTCACACGTGCCAGTGTGTCCGGAGTCGAGCCTCAAGGTGACAGTGGAGGCAGTGTAGGGCATTCCGGTTCATCTGGAGTGGATAAGGATTTGGGGGGTCTTGGGGAATGGTTGTCGGACACCTGATGCTCCTCCAGACTCTCCTGGTGTGAGTGTCTCCTCGGGATGTGAGGGGAGTCCGGGTACCCTTTCCTGACGAAGCAGGGAAAAGGACCCTCATCTGGAGCTGAGCAGGGGCAAACGGGGCTCTTGTTGAGTCGAGGCAAAATCATCGGATTTCCTCTTGAGTGAGGACGGGTAGATTGGGAAACTTCTTCGGTCACAGCAAGGGTGTGAAGGAGCCTTTCGAGGTCCAAGAGGGAAAGGGTGATTTTCCTCTAGACGCTGCAGCGGAAAAGGGCCTCACCCAGCCTGCAGGGGAGAAGCTTCTCTTTTTTCCTCGAGTTGCAGTGGAGTCTTCTCGAGTTATGACGGGGACCCCAGGGGCCCGCCCCTGTGGCCTCAGGAGAGGCCAGTCTCTGTGCCAGTTGCCAGGCGCCTCTGGGGATTCCTCACCAGTTGTTGCTGGGTTCTCAGTCCTCGTCTGGTGCAGAGGCCGGAGCCTGAGCTTTCCTCGTCCTTGCTGACATAGCTCTTGGGGCTCCCCTGGAGCTTCCACAAGAGAGTCAGGCCTCGTCTCTCCAGGAGACAGGTATGGCCGCTTGCCTCCCCAGCTGCAGAGGCAGTGACAGGCTCCTTGTTGAGCAGACACAAGCATATGTGGCTTGTCTTCGAGGTCACCCAGGGCTGTCACACATGCCAGTGTGTCGGGCATCGAGCCTCTTGGTGACAGTCGAGGCAGTGCCGTGCAGTCAGGTTCATCTGGAGTGGAGGAGGCATTTGGGCTCTTGGGGAATGGTGGCCCAACCCTTGATGCTCCTCGCGACTCTCCTGGTGCGAGTGCCTCCTCCTGGGATGTGAGTGCAATGCCGGGAAACCTTTCCCGATGGAGCAGGGAAAGGGTCCCTCATCTGGATCTGAGCAGGCACAAAACTGGTCTCCTCTTGAGTCATGGCAGGATCCTTGGGGTTCCACTTGAGTGGGGACGGATGGTGTGGGGAACTTCTTGGGTCACAACAAGATGTGAAAGAGCCTTTCATGGTCCAAGAGGAAAGGGGTAATTTCCCCGGAGATGCTGCAGCAGAAAAAGTCCTCACCCCACCTGCAGGGGAGAAGCTTCTGGTTTTTCTTGAGTTGTGACGGGATCTCCTCGAGTTAAAACAAAGACCCCAGAAATCCGCCCTTCTGGCCTCAAGAGAGTCCAGTCTCCTTGCGAGTTGCCAGGCACTTGTGGGGATTCCTCCCCAGTCGTCGCTGGGTCCTCGGTCCTCGTCTGGTGCTGAGGCCGAAGCCTGAGCTTTCCTCGCCCGTGCTGACATAGGTCTTGGGGTTCTGCTGGAGACCTTTCAGGGGAGTCAGGCCTCGTCTCACCTGGAGTCTTGCACGGCTGCTTGAAATCCCAGCTGCAGCAGCAGTGTCAGGCTCCCCATCGAGCGGACACAGGGATCTGTGGCTTGACCTCGAGTTCCAAAGTGCTGTCATATGTGCCAGTGTGTTGGGCGTTGAGCCTCAGGGTGACAGTCAAGGCAGTGCAGGACAGTCAGGTTCATCTGGAGTGGACGAGGCATTTTGGGTTCTTTGGAATGGTGGCCCTCCCCCTGATGCTCCTCCCGAGTTTCCTGGGGTGAACGCCTCTTCCTGGGATGTGAGAGGAGCGCCAGGAAACCTTTCCAGATGTAGCAGGCAAAGGGACCCTCATCTTGAGCTGATCAGGGGCAAATAAGTCTCCTCTTGAATCGTGGTGGGACCCTTGGGGTTCCTCTCGAGGGGGGACGGGTAGAGCGGGGAACATTTTGGGTCAGGGGGAGAAGGAGCCTTTTGAGGTCCAAGAGGGAAGGGGTGAGTTCCCCCGATGATGATGCAGTGGACAAGGGCCTCAACTGTCTGCAGGGTAGAAGCTTCTGGTTTTTCTCGAGTTGCGGCAGGGTCCTCTCTAGTTACAATGAGGACCACAGGGACCCGAATGTGTGGCCTCAGGAGAGGTCAGTCTCCAAGGCAGTTGCCAGGCGCTTCAGGGGATACCTCCCCAGTCTTTGCCGGGTCCGCAGTCTTCGTCTGGTGAATAGGACAGAACTTGAGCTTTCCTCGCCCGTGCTGACCAAGGTCCTGGGGTTTCCCTGTAGCCCCCACAGGGGAGTCAGGCCTCGTCTCACTTGGAGATGTCAACGGCCACTTGCCTTCCCAGTTCGAGCAGCATTGTCATGCTCCCCATCCTGTGGACACAGGGATAAGAGGCTTTCCCTCGAGGTACACCAGGGCTCTCACACGTGCCATTGTGTCTGGCGTCGAGCCGTGGGGTGACAGTCGAGGCAGTGCAGGGTAGTCAGGTTCATCTGTAGTGGATGAGGATTTTGGGGGTCTTGGGGAAAGGTGGCCCGACCCCTGATGCTTCTCTTGACTCTCCTGGTGTGAACGCCTCATCCTAGAATGTGAGGGGAGCACCAGGAACCCATTTCCGATGGAGCAGGAAAAGGGACCCTCATCTGGAGCTGAGCAGGGGCAAACGGGGCTTCTCTTGAGTCGCAGCAGGACTATCGGGGTTCCTCTCAAGTGGGGAAGGGTGGGGCTGGGAACTTCTTGGGTAACAGCAAGGGTGTGAAGGAGCCTTTCGAGGCCCAAGAGGGAAGGGGTGAGTTCTCCCAAGACAAGGCAGCGGAAAAGAGACTCAGCCCACCTGCAGCAGAGAAGCTTCTGGTTTTTCTTGAGTTACGGCGGGGTCCTCTTGAGTTACGACGGGAACCCCAGGGAACCGCCTCTGTGGCCTCAGGAGAGGCCAGTTTCCGTGCCAGTTGCCAGGAGCCTCTGGGGATTCCTCCTCAGTGGTCGCCGTGTCCTCAATCCTCGTCTAGTGCTGAAGCCTGAGCCTGAGTATTCCTGCCCATGCTGACTTAGGTCTTGGGGTTCCCCTGGAGCCCCCACAGTGGAGTAAGCTCTCAATTAGCCTGGAGACATATACGGCCGCTTGCCTCCCCAGCTGCAGCAGCAGTGTCAGGCTTCCCGTCGAGTGGACATAGGAATCTGTGTCTTGCCCTAGATGTAATACCCAGGGCTGTCACACGTGCCAGTGTGTCAGGCTTCCAGACTCCCGGTGACAGTCGATGCAGTACAGCACAGTCAGGTTCATCTGGAGTGGACGAGATATTGGGGGCTTTAGGGAATTGTGGCCCGACACCTGATGTTCCTCCCGACTCTCCTGGTGGGAACAGCTCCCCTTTGGATGCGAGGGAGTGCCCAGAACCCTTCCCCCGAGGGAGCAGGGTAAAGGACAATCATCTGGAGCTGAGCAGGGGCACACTGGGCTCTTCTTGAGTCACGGTGGGACTGTCAGAATTCGTCCCAAGTGGGGACGGGAGGGGCAGGGAACTTCTTTGGTCACACCAAGGGCATGAAGGAGCCTTTCGAGGTCCAAGAAGGAAGGGGTGATTTCCCATCAGATGACGAAGCTGACAGGGTCCTCATTCCGCCTGCAGGGGAGAAGGTTCTGGTTTTTCTCAAGATGTGTCAGGGTCCTCTTGAGTTATGACGGGGACCACAGGGAACCGCCCCTGTGGCCTCAGGAGAGGCCAGTCTCCATGCCAGTTGCCAGGCGCCTCTGGGGATACATCCTCAGCCGTCACAGGGTACTCAGTCCTTGTCTGGTGCTGAGGCCACAGCCTGAGCTTTCCTCACCCCTACTGACATAGGACTTGAGGTTCCCTTGAATCCCCACAGGGGAGTCAGGCCTCGTCTCGCCTGAAAACGTGCATGGCTACTTGCCTCTCCAGCTGCAGCGTCAATGTCAGGCTTCCCCTGGAGGGGACACAGGGATCTGTGGTTGCCCTCAAGGTCCAAAGTGCTGTTAAATATGCCAGAGTGTCATGCATTGAGCCTCGGGATGACAGTCAAGGCAGTGCAGGGTAGTCAGGTTCATCTGCAGTGGACAAGACATTTGGGGGTCTTGGGGAATGGTTTCCCAACCCCTGATGCTCCGCCCGACTTTCCTGGTTCGAGCACCTACTCTTGGGATGCGAGGGAAGTCCAAGAAAACATTTCCCTAAGGAGAATGAAAAGTGACCATCATCTGGAGCTTAGAAGATGCAAAGGGGGCTCCTCTTGAGTCGCAGCGTGTCCCTTGGGGTTCCTCTCGAGTGGAGACGGGCAGGGCTGGGAACTTCTTGGGTCACAGCAAGGGGGTGAAGGAGCCCTTTGAGTTCCAAGAGGGAAGGGTTGATTTCCCCCGAGACGCCGTAGCCGATAAGGGCCACACCCCACTAGGAAGAAAGAACCTTCTGGTTTTTCTCGAGTTGTGGTGGGGTTTTTTGAGTTACGACAGGGAGCCAATGGACCCGCCCCTTTGGCCTCAGGAGAGGCCAGTCTCCATGCCAGATGTCATGCGCCTTTGGGGATTCCTCCCCAGTCATCGCCTGGTCCACAATTTTCGTCTGGTGCTGAAGCTGATGCCTGAACTTTCCTCACCCATGCTGACATAAAACTTGGGGTTCCCATGCAGCCCCCAGAGGGGAGTTAGGACTCATCTCGCCTGGAGACATGCACTGCGGCTTGCCTCCACAGCTGTAGCAGCAGTGTAAGTCTCCCCATCGAGTGGACACAGGGATCTGTGACTTGACTTCGAGGTACTACCCAGGGCTGTCACACGTGCCAGTGTGTCAGGCTTCGAGCCTCAGGGTGACAGACGACGCAGTGCAGGGAATTCAGGTTTATCTGGACTGAACGAGGTATTTGGAGGTCTTGGGGAATGGTGACAAGACCCCTGATGCTCCTCCCGACTGTCCTGGTGCGAGTGTCTCCTGTTGGGATGTGAGGGGAGCGCTGGTAAACCTTTCCCGACAGAGCGGGAAAGGGACCTTCATCTGGAGCTCAGCAGGGGAGATCGGAGCTCCTTTTCATTCTTGGTGGGACCCTAGGGTTTCCTCTCGAGTGGGGACGGGTTTGGCACAGAACGTTTTTGGTCACAGCAAGAATGTGAACAACACTTTTAAGGTCCAAGAGAGAAGGGGTGATTTCCCCCAAGACGCCACAGGGTACAAGGTCCTCACCCCGCTTGCAGGGGAGAATCTTTTGGTTTTTCTCAAGTTGTGGTGGGGTCATATCGAGTTACGACGGGGAGCCCAGGGACTCGCCCCTGTGGCCTCAGGAGAGGCCAGTCTCCGTGCCAGTTGACAGGCGCCTCTGGGGATTCCTCCCCAATCGTCTCAGGGTTCTCAGTCTGTGACATGTGCTGAGTCCAGAGCCTGAGCTTTCCTCGACCGTCCTGACCTAGGTCTTGGGGTACACCTGAGGCCCCCACAGAGGAGACAGGCCTCGTCTCACTTAGACACGTGCATGGCTACTTGCATGACCAGCTGTAGCAGCAGTGTCAGGCTCCATGTCGATTGGACAAAGGGATCTGTGGATTGCCCTCGAGATCTAAAGTGCTGTCACACGTGCCAGTGTATCGGGCGTCGAGCCTCGGGGTGACAGTCAAGGCAGTGCAGGGCAGTCAGGTTAATCTGCAGTGCACAAGGAATTTGGGGGTCTTGGAGAATGGTGGCCCCACCCCTGATGCTCCTCCCGACTTTCCTGGTGCCAGCACCTTCTCTTCGGATTCGAGCGATGCCCCAGGAAACCTTTCCCTAAGGATCAGTAAAAGGGACCATCATCTGGAGCTTAGCAGGGGAAAACGGGGCTCCTCTTGAGTCGCAGCGGGTCCCTTGGGGTTCCTCTCGAGTTGAAACGTGTGGGGCAGGGAACTTCTTTGCACACACTAAAGGGGTAAGAAGCCATTCGAGTTTCAATAGTAAAGAGGTGATTTCCCCTGAGGCACCACAGCGGATAAGGGCCTCACCCTGCTTGCAAGGGAAAAGCTTCTGGTTGTTCTCTAATTGCGGCGGGGTTTCTCGAGTTATGTCGGGGAGCCCATGGACCTGGCCCTGTGCCTCTGCGGAGGCTAGTCTCCTTGCCAGTTACCATGCGCCTTTAGGGATTTCTCCCCAGTCATCGCCAGATCCTCAGTCCTCGTCGGGTGCTGAAGTCGGTACCTGAGCTTTCCACGACCATGCTGTGATAAATCTTGGGGTTCCCATGGAGCACCCACAGGGGAGTCAGGCCTCGACTCGCCTGGAGACATGCACTGCCCGTAGCCTCCTCAGCTGCTGCAGCAGTGTCAGGCTCCCGGTCGACTGGACACAGGGATCTGTGACTTGACCTCGAGGTACCACCCAGGGCTGTCACACATGCCAGTGTGTCAGGTTTCGAGCCTCGGGGTGACAATCAACGCAGTGCAGGGCAGTCAGGTTCATCTGGTGTGAAGGAGGTATTTGGGGGTCTTGGGGAATGGTGGCAAGAACTCTGATGCTCCTACCAACTGTCCTGGTGCGAATGTCTACTGTTGAGATGTGAGGGGAACGTTGTAAACCCTTTCCCGACAGAGCAGGGAAAGGATCCTCATCTATAGTTCAGCAGGGGAGAACGGGGCTCCTCTTCATTCTTGGTGGGACGCTGGCTGTTCCTCTCAAGTTGGGATGGGTGGGGCGGGGAACTTCTTGGGTCACAGCAAGAAGATGAACGACACTTTGGAGGTCCAAGAGAGAACGGTTGATTTCCCCGTGACGCCAGAGCAGACAAGGTCCTCACCAGGCTTGAAGGGGAGAATCCTTTGGTGTTTCTCAAGCTGTGATTGAGTCTTCTCGAGTCCGACTGGGACTCCAGGGACTCGCCTCTGTGGCCTCAGGTGAGGCCAGTCTCCATGCCAGTTGACAGGAGCCTCTAGAGATGCCTCCCCATTCGTCTCAGGGTTCTCACTCCGTGACTTGTGCTGACCCCAGAGCCTGAGCTTTCCTTGACCGTCCTGCCCTAGGCCTTGGGGTACCCCTAAGGGCCCCACTAATGAGACAGGCCTCGGCTCACCTGGACATGTGCACGGCTACTTGCCTGACCAGCTGCAGCAACAGTGTCAGTCTCCATGTCGAGCGGACACAGGGATCTGTGGCTTGCCCTCGAGGTAGTACCCAGGGCTGTAACACGTGCCAGTGTGTTGGGCATTGAGCCTCGGTGTGGCTGTCAAGGCAGTGCAAGGCAGTCAGGTTCATTTGCAGTGGACAAGGCATTTGAGAGTCTTGGGGAAAGGTGGCCCGACCCCTGATGCTCCTCCCGACTTTCCTGGTGCGAGCACCTTCTCTTGGCATGTGAGGGAAGCCCCAGGAAATCTTTCCCTAAGGAGTAGAAAAAGGGACCATCATCTGGAGCTTACCAGGGGCAAACGGGATTCCTCTTGAGTTGCAACGGGTCCCTTGGTGTTCCTCTCGCGTTGAGATGGGTGGCACATGGAATTTCTTGGGTCACAGCAGGAGGGGTGAAGGAGCCCTTCAAGGTCCAAGAGGGAACGGGTGATTTCCACTGAGATGCCACAGGGGATCAGGGCCTCACCCCGGTTGCAAGAGGGAAACTTCAGGTTTTTCTCGAGTTACATTGGGGAGCCCATGGACCCACCCCTGTGGCCTCAGGAGATGCCAGTCTCCGTGCCAGTTGCCATGCTCCTTTGGAGATTCCTCCCCAGTCATCGCCGGGTCCTCAGTCCTCGTCTGGTGCTGAAGCCCCTAAATGAGCTTTCCTTGCCCATGCTGACATAAATCTTGGGGTTTCCATGGAGCCACGACAGGGGAGTCAGGACTCGTCTCGTCTGTAGACGTACACTGCCATTTGCCTCCACAGCTGCAGCAGCAGTGTAAGGCTTCCCTTCGAGTGGAACAAGGATCTGTGACTTGACCTCGAGGTACTACCCAGAGCTGTCACCCGTGCCAATGTGTCAGGCTTTGAGCCTCGGGTTGAGAGTCGACGCAGTGCAGGGTAGTCAGGTTCATCTGGTGTGAATGAAGTATTAGGGGGTTTGGGGAAAGGTTGCAAGAGCCCTGATGCTCCTCCCGACTGTCCCGGTGCGAGTGTCTCCTTTTGGGATGTGAGGGGGCCGCTGGGAACCCTTTCCGGACAGAGCAGGTAAGGCACCCTCATCTGGAGCTCAGCAGGGGAGAACGAGGTTCTTTTTCATTCTTTGCGGGACCCTCAGTGTTCCTCTCAAAGGGGGACTGGTGGGGCAGGGAACTTCTTGGGTCACAGCAAGAAGGTGGACGACACTTTTGAGGTCCAAGAGAGGAGGGGTGATTTCCCCCGAGACGCCACAGCAGACAAGGTCGTCAACCCGCTTGCAGGCTAGAATCTTTTGGTTTTTCTCAAGTTGTGGCGGGGTCCTCTCGAGTAACGTCAAGGACCACAGAGACTCGCCCCTGTGGCTTCAGGAGAGGCCAGTCTCCATGCCAGGTGCCAGGCGCCTCTGGGGATTCCTCCCCAATCATCTCAGGGTGCTCAGTATTGGACATGTGCAGAGGCCAGAGCCTGAGTTTTCCTCGACAGTTTTGGCCTAGGGCTTGGGGTACCCTGAGGCCCCCACAGAGGAGACAGGCCTCGTCTCGCCTGGACACGTGCACGCCTACTTGCCTGACCAGCTGCAGCAGCAGTATCTGGCTCCATGTCCAGCGGACACAGGGATCTGTGGCTTTCATTCGTGGTCCAAAGTGCTGTCACATGCCAGAGTGTCAGGCTTCGAGCCTCGTGGTGACAGTCGATGCAGCACAGGCAGTCAGGTTCATCTGGAGTGAATGAGGAATTTGTGGGTACTGAAGATTTGTGGCAGAGCCCTGATTCTCCTCCCAACTGTCTGATGCGAGTGTCTCGTGTTAGGATGTGAGGGGAGCGCTGGGAACCCTTTCCCGACAGAGCAGGAAAGTGACCCTCCTCGGGAGCTCAGCAGGGGATAACGGTGCTCCTTTTCATTCTTGGCGGGACCCTTGGTGTTCCTTTCGAGTGAGGACGGGTGGGGTGGGGAACTTCTTGGGTCACAACATGAAGGTGAACGACACTTTTGAGGTCCAAGAGAGAAGGGTTGATTTCCCCCGTTATGCCACAGCGGACAAGGTCCTCACACCACTTGCAGGGGAGAATCTTTTGGTTTTTTCCAGGTTGTGGCTGGGTCCTCTCGAGTTACGACAGGGACCCCAGGGACTCGCGCCTGTAGCCTGAGGAGAGGTCAGTCTCTGTGCTATTTGCCAGGCCCCTCTGGAGATTTCTCCCCAATCGACTCAGGGTGCTCAGTCCTCGACTTGTGCTGATGTCTGAGCCTGAGCATTCCTCGACCATCCTGAGCTAGGTCTTCGGGTTCCCGTGAGGCCCCCACAGACGACAGAGTCTCGTCGCACCTGGACACGTACACAGCTACTTGCCTGACCAGCTGCAGCAGCAGTTTCTGGCACCATGTCGAGCGGACACAGGGATCTGTGGCTTGCTCTCATGGTCCAAAGCGCTGTCATACTTGCCAGTGTGTCTGACGTTGAGCCTTGGGGTGACAGTCAAGGCAGTGCAGGGAAGTCAGGTTCATCTGCAGTGGACAAGGCTTTTGCGGGTCTTGGGTGTGAGCCCCTCCTCTTGGGATGCGAAGGAAGCCCCGGGAAACCTTTCCATAAGGAGCAGGAAAGGGACCATCATCTGGAGATTAGTAGGTGCAAACGGAGCTCCTCTTTAGTTGCAGCGGTTCCCTTGGGGTTCCTCTTGAGTTCAGATGGGTGGGGAGGGGAACTTCATGGGTCAAAGCAAGGGGGTGAGGGAGCCCCTCGAGGTCCAAGAGGGAAGTGGTGATTTCCCCCGGGACGCCCCAGTGGAACAGGGCCTCACCCCGCTTGCAAGGGTGAAGCTACTGGTTTTTTCCATTGTGGCATGGTTTCTCGAGTTTCGACAGGGAGCACATGGACCCGCCCCTGTTGCCTCAGGAGAGGCCAGTCTCTGAGCCAGTTGCTGTGCTCTTTTGGTGAATCCTCCCAGTCATCGCCGGGTCCTCAGTCCTCGTCTGGTGCTGAAGCCCCTAAATGAGCTTTCCTTGCCCATGCTGACATAAATCGTGGGGTTCCCATGGAGTCCCCACAGGGGAGTCAGGACTCGTCTCGCCTGGAGAGGTTCACTGCCACTTGCCTCCACAGCTGCAGCATGTCAGGCTCACCATCGAGTGGACACTGGAATCTGTGACTTCACCTCGAGGTATTATCCAGGGCTGTCACACGTGCCAGTGTCAAGCTTCGAGCCGCGGGGTGACAGTCGACGCAGTGCAGGGCAGTCAGGTTCATCTGGTGTGAACGAGGTATTTGGCGTCTTGGGGAATGGTCGCAAGAGACCTGATGCTCCTCCCGACTGACCTGGTGCGAGTGTCTCCTGTAGGGATGTGAGGAGAGTGCTGTTAACCCTTTCCCAACAGAACAGGAAAGGGATCCTCATGTGGAGCTCAGCAGCAGAGAACGGGGCTCCTTTTCATTCTTGGCGGGACCCTTGGTGTCCTCTCAAGTTGGGACGGGTGGGGCGGGGAACTTCTTGGGTTACAGCAAGAAGGTGAAAGACCTTTTGAGGTCCAAGAATGAAGGGGTGATTTCCCCCGAGATGCCACAGTGGACAAGGTCCTCACCCTGCTTTCAGGGGAGAATTTTTCGTTTACCTCAAGTTGTGGTGGAGTCCTTTCAGTTACGATGGGGACCACAGGGACTCGCCCCTGTGGCCTCAGGAGAGGTCAGTTTCCGTGTCAGTTGCCAGGGGCCTCAGCGGATTCCTCCCCAATCATCTCAAGGGGCTCGGTCCTCATCTTGTGCTGAGGCCAGAGCCTGAGCTGTTCTCACCCGTCCTGGCCTAGGTCTTGTGTTACCCCTGAGACCCCCACAGAGGAGACAGGACTCGTCTCGCCTGGACACGTGCATGGCTACTTTCCTGACCAGTTGCAGCAGCAGTGTCAGGCTCCATGTTGAGCGTTCACAGGGATCTGCTGCTTGCCCTCGAGGTCCAAAGTGCTGTCATACGTGCCAGTGTGTCGTGGGTCGAGCTTCGGGGTGACAGTCAATGAAGTGCAGGGCAGTCCGGTTCATCTGCTGTGGACAAGGCATATGGGGGTTTTTAGGATTGGTGGCCCTACCCCTGATTCTCCTCCTGACTTTCCTGGTGCGAGCTCTTCCTCTTGGGATGCGAGGGAAGCCTCAGGAAACCTTTCCCTAAGGAGCAGGAAAAGGAACCATCATCTGGAGCTTAGTAGGTGCAAACGGAGCACCTCTTTAGTTGCAGCGCGTCCCTTGGTGTTCCTCTCGAGTTCAGACGGGTGGGGCGGGGAACTTCATGGGTCACAGAAAGGGGGTGAAGGAGCCCTTCGAGGTCCAAGAGGGAAGTGGTGATTTCTCCCAAGACGCCGCAGCGGATCAGGGCCTCACCCCGCTTGCAAGGGTGAAGCTACTGGTTTTTCTCCATTGCGGCATGGTTTCTCGAGTTTCGACAGGGAGCCCATGGACCCACCCCTGTCGCCTCAGGAGAGGCCAGTCTCCGAGCCAGTTGCTGTGCACTTTTGGGGAATCCTCCCAGTCATCGCCGGGTCCTCAGTCCTCGTCTGGTGCTGAAGCCCCTAAATGAGCTTTCCTTGCCCATGCTGACATAAATCGTGGGGTTCCCATGGAGCCCCCACAGGGGAGTCAGGACTTGTCTCGCCTAGAGACGTGCACTGCCAATTGCCTCCACAGATGCAGCAGCAGTGTATGGCTCCCCGTCGAGTGGACACAGGGATCTGTGACTTAACCTCAAGGTATTACCCAGCGCTATCACACGTGCCACTGTGTCAGGCATTGAGCCTTGGGGTACAGTCAACGCAGCGCAGGGCAGTCAGGTTCATCTGGAATGAACGAGATATTTGGGGTACTTGGGGAATGGTCGCAAGATCCCTGATGCTCCTCCTGACTTCCTGGTGCGACTGTCTCCTGTTGGGATGTGAGGGGAGCGCTGGAAACCCTTTCCCGAGAGAGAAGGAAAGGGACCCTCATCTGGAGCTCAGCAGGGGAGAACGGGGCCCATTTTCATACTTGGTGGGACCCTAGGTGTTCCTCTCAAGTGGGGACGGGTGGGGCGGGGAACTTCTTGGGTTACAGCAAGAAGGTGAACGACCCTTTGGAGGTCCAAGAGTGAAGGGATGATTTCCCCCGAGATGCCACAGTGGACGAGTTCCTCACCTCGCTGGCAGGGGAGAATATTTGCTTTTCTCAAGTTTTGATGGGGTCCTATCGAGTTACGACAGGGACCCCAGGGACTCAACCCTGTGGCCTCAGGAGAGGCCAGTCTCCGTGACAGTTGCCAGGCATCTCTGGGGATTCCTCCCCAATCGTCTCAGGGGGCTCGGTCCTCATCTTGTGCTGAGGCCGGAGCCTGAGCTGTCCTCAACCGTCCTGGCCTAGGTCTTGGGTTACCCCTGAGATCCCCACAGAGGAGACAGGCCTTGTCTCGCCTGGACACGTGCTCGGCTACTTGCCTGACCAGCTGCAGCAGCAGTGCCAGGTTCCATGTCGATCAGAAACAGGTATCTGTGGCTTGCAGCAAGGGAGTAGAGTCTCCTATCGAGTTGCAGCAAAATCTCAGGATTCTTCTCTAGTTGTTGCTGGAAACTTGGGGTTTCCTCCAGAGTTACAACAGGGGACAGAGCTCCTCTCAAA
>SJYD01055791.1:2020-19871 GCA_006408635.1 Nanger granti
CCCTGCACTGGGTCGACGGTCACCCCGAGGCTTAAAGGCTGACACATTGTCACGTGTGACAGGCCTGGGTGGTACCTCGAGGTCAAGTCACAGATCCCTGTGTCCACAAGACGGGGAGACTTACACAGCTGCTGCAGCTGCAGAGGCAAGCACAAGTGTACGTCTCCTGGCAACAGAAGGCCTGACTTTCCTGTGGGGGCTACATGGGAACCCCAATATTTATGTCAGCATGGGCGAGGAAAGCTCAGGTACCAGCTTCAGCACCAGACGAGGATTGAGGACTCAGCGATGACTGGGGAGGAATCCCCAAAGGCGCATGGCAACTGGCTAGAAGACTGGCTTCTCCTGAGGCCACAGGGGAGGGTCCATGGGCTCCCTGTCATAACTCTAGAAACTCCTCCGCAATTCAAACTATACCAGAAGCTTCTCTCTTGCAAGCGGGGTGAGGCCCTTATCCACTGGGGCATCTCTGGGGAAATCACTCCTATCCTCTTGGACCTCGAAGCGCTCTTTCCCATCCTTGCTGTGACCCAGGAATTTCACCGCCCTACCCGTCTCAACTAGAGAGGAACAACAAGGGATCCGCTGCGAGTCAACAGAGCCCTGTTTGCCCCTGCTAAGCACCAGATGAACCTCTCTTTACCTGCCCCTTAAAGAAAGGTTCCCTGGAGTTTCGCTCGATACGAAGAGGAGGTGGTCGCAACAGGAATGTCGGGAGGAGCATCAGGGATTCGCCACCATTCACCGAAACACCCAATTGCCATGTCCACCGCAGATGAATTTGAGAGCCCCGCACTGCCTTGACTGTCACCGCGAGGCTCAATGCACGACATACTGGCACGTAGAACAGCACTTTGGACCTGGAGAGCAAGCCACAAATCCCTCTGTCCGCTCGACATGGAGCCTGAGGCTGCTTCTGCAGCTGGTCAGGCAAGTAGCCGTGCACGTGTCCAGGTGAGACCAAGCCTGTCTCGTCTGTGGAGGCCTCAGGGGAACCACAAGACCTAGGTCAGGACAGTCGAGGGAAGCTCAGGCACTGGCCTCACCACAAGTCGAGGACAGGGCACCCAGAAATGATTGGAGAGGAATCCCCAGAGGTGACTGGCAACTCTCACAGAGACTGTCCTCTTCTGAGGCCACAGGGGCGTATCCCTGGGCTCCCCATCATAACTCGAGAACCTTGTCGCAACTCGAGAAACAACAGAAGCTTCTGCCTTGCAAGCGGGGTTAGGCCCTTGTCCGATCCGGCGTCTTGTGGGAATTCACCATTCGCCTCTTGGACCTCGAAGGGCTCCTTCACTCCCTTGCTGTGGCACAAGGAGTTCCTGGCCATAACCGTCGCACGCATGAAGAATCACAATGTACCCGCTGCGATTCAAGGGGAGCCCAGCTTACACCTGCTAAGCTCAAGATGATAGTCTCTTATCCTGCTCCTTCGTCTAAGGTGTCCTGGGGCTTCCGTCGTATCCCAAAAGGAAGTGTTCACAGTAGGAAAGTAGGGAGGAGCTTCTGGGGTTCGGTCACCATTCTCCAAGACCCCGAAATGCCTTCTTCACTGCAGATGAACCTGTNCGACGGGGAGCCTTTCACAGCTGCTGCAGCTGCAGAGGCAAGCACATTGTACGTCTCCTGGCAACAGAAGGCCTGACTTTCCTGTGGGGGCTACATGGGAACCCCAATATTTATGTCAGCATGGGTGAGGAAAGCTCAGGTACCAGCTTCAGCACCAGACGAGGATTGAGGACTCAGCGATGACTGGGTAGGAATCCCCAAAGGCGCATGGCAACTGGCAAGAAGACTGGCCTCTCCTGAGGCCACAGGGGATGGTCCATGGGCTCCCTGTCGTAACTCTAGAAACTCCACCGCAATTCAAAATATACCAGAAGCTTCTCTCTTGCAAGCGGGGTGAGGCCCTTATCCACTGGGGCATCTCTGGGGAAATCACTCCTTTCCTCTTGGACCTCGAAGAGCTCTTTCCCTTCCTTGCTGTGACCCAGGAATTTCACCGCCCTACCCGTCTCAACTAGAGAGGAACAACAAGGTATCCGCTGCGAGTCAACAGAGCCCTGTTTGCCCCTGCTAAGCACCAGATGAACCTCCCTTTTCCTGCCCCTTAAGGAAAGGTTCCCTGGAGTTTCGCTCGAATACGAAGAGGAGGTGGTCGCAACAGGAATGTCGGGAGGAGCATCAGGGATTCGCCACCATTCACCGAGACACCCAATTGCCACGGCCACCGCAGATGAATTTGAGAGCCCAGCACTGCCTTGACTGTCACCGCGAGGCTCAACGCACGACACACTGGCACGTGTGACATTGTACCTGGAGAGCAAGCCACAAATCCCTCTGTCCGCTCGACATGGAGCCTGAGGCTGCTGCTGCAGCTGGTCAGGCAAGTAGCCGTGCACGTGTCCAGGTGAGACCAAGCCTGTCTCGTCTGTGGAGGCCTCAGGGGAACCACAAGACCTAGGTCAGGACAGTCGAGGGAAGCTCAGGCACTGGCCTCACCACAAGTCGAGGACAGGGCACCCAGAAATGATTGGAGAGAAATCCCCAGAGGTGAATGGCAACTGGCACAGAGACTGTCCTCTTCTGAGGCCACAGGGGCCTATCCCTGGGCTCCCCGTCATAACTCGAGAACCCTGTCGCAACTCGAGAAACAACAGAAGCTTCTGCCTTGCAAGCGGGGTTAGGCCCTTGTCCGATCCGGCGTCTTGTGGGAATTCACCATTCGCCTCTTGGACCTCGAAGGGCTCCTTCACTCCCTTGCTGTGGCACAAGGAGTTCCCGGCCATAACCGTCGCACGCATGAAGAATCACAATGTACCCGCTGCGATTCAAGGGGAGCCCAGCTTGCATCTGCTAAGCTCAAGATGATAGTCTCTTATCCTGCTCCTTAGTCTAAGGTGTCGTGGGGCTTCCGTCGTATCCCTAAAGGAAGTGCTCGCAGTAGGAAAGTAGGGAGGAGCTTCTGGGGTTCGGTCACCATTCTCCAAGACCCCAAAATGCCTTCTTCACTGCAGATGAACCTGTCTGCCTGCACTGCCTTGACTGTCACCCGAGGCTCGACGCCCGTAACACCTGCATGTGTGACAGAAATTTGGGCATCAAGGGCCAGCCACAGATTCCTGTGTCCACTTGACATGAAGCCTGATACTGCTGCTGCTGCTGGTCAGGCAATTAGCCGTGCACGTGTCCAGGCGAGACGAGGCTTGTCTTCACTGTGGGGCCCTCAGGAGTACACCAAAACTTGGGTCAGGAATGTCGAAGAAATTTCAGGTTCAGGCATCAGCAAAAGTCGAGGACTGAGCATTGAGACGATTAGGAAAGAATCCCACAGGCGCCTGGCAACTGACAAGGAGATTGTCCTATCCTGAATGCACAGGGTCGAGTCCCTGTGTTACCCGTTGTAACTCGTGAGGACCCCGCCACAACTTGAGAAAAACCAAAAGATCCTCCCCTGCAAGCGGGGTGAGGACCTCATCTGCTGTGGCATCTCGGGGGAAAGAACCTCTTCTCTCTTGGACCTCCAAAGTGTCATTCACCTTCTTGCTGTGACCCAAGAAGTTTCTCGCGCTGCCCGTTCTCACTCGAGGGGTACATCGAGGGTCCTGCAATGAATCTAAAGGAGCCTCAGTATCCCTTCTGAGCTCCAGATGAGGGTCTCTTTCCTGCTCTGTCGGGAAAGGGTTCGAAGCACTTCCCTCACATCTCAACAGGAGACACTCGAACCGGGACAGTTGGGAGCAGCATCAGGGGTCTTACCACCATTCCCCAAGAACCCCAAATACTGGTCCACTCCAGTTGAACCTGAATGACCTGCACTGGGTCGACTGTCACCTCGAGGCTCGAAGCCTGACACACTGGCACGTGTGACAGACCTAGGTGGTACCTCGAGTTCAACTCACAGATCCCTGTGTCCACCCGACGGTGAGCCTTTCACAGCTTCTACAGCTGCCGAGGCAAACGCAAGTGTACGTCTCCAGGCAAGACGAGGCCTGACTTTCCTGTGGGGGCTACATGGGAACCCCTAGATTTTTGTCAGGATGGGCGAGGAAAGCTCAGGTACCAGCTTCAGCACCAGATATTCACTGAGGACTCAGCGATGACTGGGGAAGAATCACCAAATGCGCATGGCAACTGGCAAGAAGACTGGCCTCTCCTGAGGCCACAAGGGCCCGTCAATGGGTCCCCCGTTGTAAATCGAGAAACCCCGCCTCAACTCTAGAAATACCAGAGGCTTCTCCCTTGCAAGTATGGTGTGGCCCTTATCCACTGCGGCATCTCTGGGGAAATCACTCCTTCCCTTTTGGACCTCGAAGGGCTCTTTCCCCCCCTTGTTGTGACCCAGGAATTTCCCCGCCCTACCCATTTCAAATCGACAGGAACAACAAGGGTTCCGTTGCGACTCAACAGAGCCCTGTTTGCTCCTGCTAAGCTCCAGATGATCGTCCCTTTTCCTGCTCCTTAGGGAAAGTTTCCCTGGAGCTTCGTTCAAATACCAAGAGGAGGTGCTCACAGCCGGATAGACGGGAGGTGCATCAGGGGTTCGGCCACCATTTGTGAGGACCCAGAAATGCCTTGTCCACTGCACATAAACTAGACAGCCACGCACTGCCTTGACTGTCACTCCAAGGCTCGACACACGACACACTGGCACGTGTGACCGCACTTTGGACCTGGAGAGCAAGTTACAGATCCCTCTGTCCGATTGACATGGAGCCTGACACTGCTACTGCAGCTTGTCAGGCAAGTAGCCGTGCACGTGTCCAGGTGAGATGAAGCCTGTCTTCTCTGTGGGAGCTTCAGGGGAACCCAAAGACCTAGGTCAGGACGGTGGACAGAAGCTGAGGCACTGGCCTCAGCACAAGTCGAGGACAGGGCACCCAGAGACGATTGGAGAGGAATCCCCAGAGGTGACTGGCAACTGGCACAGTGAGTGTCCTCTCCTCAGGCCACAGGGTGCGTCCCTGGGCTCCCGTAATAACTCTGGAAACCCCAACACAACTCCAGAGACACCAGAAGCTTCTCTCTTGCACAAGGGGTGAGGCCCTTATCCATTCCAGCGTCTCGTGTGAAATCACAACTTCCCTCTTGACCTCGCAGGGCTCCTTCACTCCCTTGCATGACACAAGGAGTTCCCGGCCACAAACGTCGCACCAAGTGGAACCCCAGTGGACCTGCTGCGTCTCAAGAGGAGCCCAGTTTGCCCCTGCTAAACTCTAAATAATAGTCCCTTTTCCTGCTCCTTACTCTAAGGTATCCTGGGGCTTCTGTTGCATCGCAAAAGGATGTGCTCGCTGTATGAAAATCTGGAGGAGCCTCTGGGGTTCAGCCACCATTCTCCAAGACCCCCAAATGCCTTGACCACTGCAGATGAACCTGTCTGCCCTGCACTGACTTGACTGTCACCCCGAGGCTCAATGCCCAAAACACCTGCTCATGTGACAGAACTTTGGGCCTCAAGAGCAAGCCACAGGTCCCTGTGCCGCTCGACATCGAACCTGACACTGTTGCTGCAGCTTGTCAGGCAAGTAGCCATGCACGTGTCCAGGCGAGACGAGGCCTGTCTCCTCTGTGGGTCCATCAGGGGTACACCAAGACCTAGGTCAGGATGGTCAACGAGGCCTGACTCCCAGTGAGGGCTCCATGGGAACCCCAAGATTTATGTCAGCAAGAGCGAGAAAAGCTCCGGTACCGACTTCAGCAGCAGACCAGGCTTGAGGACCCGGCGATGACTTGGAAGGAATCCCCAAAAGCGCATGTCAACTGGCACAGACACTGGCCTTTCCTGAGGCCACAGGGGCGTGTCCATGGGCTCCCAGCCGTTGCTCGAGAGGTCCCCGCCACAACTTGAGGAAAACCAAAAGATTATCCCCAGAAAGTGGGTTGAGGACCTTGTCCGCTGTGGCCTCTCGGTGGAAATCACCCCTTCTCGCTTGGACCTCAAAAGGGTCGTTCACACCTGACTGCCCTGCAATGAGTCGACTGTCACCCCGAGGCTCGAAGCCTGACACACTGGCACGTGTGACAGCCCTGGGTATTACCTCAATGTCAAATTACAGATCCCTTTTTCCACTCGCCTCGGAGCGATACACTGCTGCTGCAGCTGTGGAGGCAAGAGGCTGTGCGTGTCTCCATGCAAGACGAGGCCTGACTCCCAGTGAGGGCTCCATGGGAACCCCTAGATTTATGTCAGCAAGAGCGAGAAAAGCTCCGGTACCGGCTTCAGCAGCAGACGAGGATTGAGGACCCGGTGATGACTGGAGAGGAATCCCCAAAGGGCATGTCAACTGGCATGGACACTGGCCTTTCCTGAGGCCACAGGGGCGTGTCCATGGGTTCCCAGCCGTTGCTCGAGAGGACCCTGCCAGAACTTGAGGAAAACCAAAAGATTCTCCCCAGAAAGTGGATTGAGGACCTTGTCCGCTGTGGCTTCTCGGTGGAAATCACCCCTTCTCGCTTGGACCTCAAAAGAGTCGTTCACCTTCTTGCTGTGAACCAGGAAGTTACCCGCCACATCCGTCCACCTCGAAAGGAACACCGGGGGTCCTGTGATAATGAAAAGGAGCCCCGTTATCACCTGCTGAGCTCCTGATGAGGGTCCCTTTCCTGCTCTGTCGGGAAAGGGTTCCCGGCGCTCCCCTCACATCCCAATAGGAGAAACTCACATCAGGACAGTTGGGATGAGCATCAGGGGTCTTGCCACCATTCCCCAGGAAACCCAAATACCTCCTTAAGTGCAGATGAACCTGACTGCCGTGCACTGCGTCGACTGTCACCCTGAGGATCGAAGCTTGACACACTGGCACGTGTGACGGCCCTGGGTAGTACCCAGAGGTTAAGTCACATATCCGTGTGTCCACTCAATGGGGAACATTACACTGCTGCTGCAGCTGCGGAGACAAGTGGCAGTGCATTTCTTCAGGAGAAAGGAGGCCTGACTCACCTGTGAGAGTTCCAAGGGAACCCCAAGATTTATGTCAGCATGGGCAAGGAAAGCTCAGGCACTGGCTTCAGCACCACACGAGGACTGAGGACCCGGCGATGACTGGGGAGGAGTCCCCAAAGGGGCATGGCAACTGGCACGGAGACTGGCCTCTCCTTAGGCCAAAGCTTGACACACTGGCACGTCTGACAGCCCTGGGTAGTACCCCGAGGTTAAGTCACAGATCCGTGTGTCCACTCGACGGGGAACATTACACTGCTGCTGCAGCTGCGGAGACAACCGGCAGTGCATTACTTCAGGAGAAAGGAGGCCTGACTTACCTGTGAGAGTTCCAGGGGAACCCCAAGATTTATGTCAGCATGGGCAAGGAAAGCTCAGGCACTGGTTTCAGCACCATACAAGGACTGAGGACCCGGCGATGACTGGGGAGGAGTCCCCAAATGAGCATGGCAACTGGCACGGAGACTGGCCTCTCCTTAGGCCACAGGGCCTAGTCCCTGGGGTCCCCATCGTAACTAGACAGGAAGGCAACACAAGTTGTGAAGAACCAAATGATTCTCCCTTGAAAGCGGGGAGAGGACGCTGTCCGATGTTTCGTCCCAGGAAACACCACCCCTTCTCACTTGAACCTCAAAAGGGTCATGCACCTTATTGCTGTGACCCAAGAAATTCCGGGCCCCACCTATCCCCATTCGAGAGGAACACCGAGGATCCCGCCATGAATGAAAAGGAGCCCCAATATCCCTGCTGAGTTCCAGATAGGGTCCCTTTCCTGCTCTGTTGGGAAAGGGTTCCCAGCGCTCCCCTCTCATCCTAACACGAGACACTCAATACAGGACTGCCGGGAGGAGCATCAGGGTTCTTGCCACCATTCCCCAAGACGCTCAAATACCTCGTTCATTCCAGATGAACCTGATTGTCCTGCACTGCGTCTACTGTCACCCCGAGGCTCGAAGCCTGACACACTGGCACATGTGACAGCCCTGGGTGTTACACCGAGATCAAATCACAGATCCCTGTGTCCACTCGATGGGGAGCATTTCACAGCTGCTGCAGCTGCAGAGGCAAGCGCAAGTGTATGTCTTCAGGCAAGACGAGGCCTGACTTTCCTGTGGGGGCTTCATGGGAACCCCAAGATTTATGTCAGCATGGGTGAGGAAACCTCAGATACTGGTTTCAGCACCAGACATGGACTGACGACTCGGCAATGACTGGGGAGGAATCCCAAAAGGCGCATGGCAACTGGCAAGGAGACTGGCCTCTCCTGAGGCCGCCGGGGCGGGTCCATGGGCTACCCATTGTAACTCGAGAAACCCTGCCGCAACTCAAGAAATACCAGAAGATTCTCCCTTTCAAGCGTGTTGAGGACCTTATCCACTGCAGCATCTCTGGGGAAATCACTCCCTCCCTCTTAGATTTCGAAGGGTTCTTTCACCCCCTTGTTGTGACCCAGGAATATCCCTTCCACACCCGTCTCAACTCGAGAGGAACAACAAGGGATCGGCTGCCACTCAACAGAGCCAACTGTTGCTGCAGCTTGTCAGGCAAGTAGCCGTGCACGTGTCCAGGCGAGACGAGGCCTGTCTCCTCTGTGGGTCCATCTGGGGTACACCAAGACCTAGGTCAGGATGGTCGAGGAAAGGTTAGGCTCTGGCCTCAGTAAAAGTCGAGGACTGAGCACCGAGACGAAGAGGGAAGTATACCCAGAGGCGCCTGGCAACTGGTACGGAGACTGGCCAATCCTGCGTGCAGAGGGACGAGATCCTGTGTTCCCCGTTGTAACTCGAGAGCACCCCGTCCCAACTTGAGGAAAACAAAAGATTCTCACCTGCAAGCGGGGTGAGGACCTCGTCTGCTGTGGCGTCTCGAGGGAAATAACTTCTTCTCTCTTTGACCTCCGAAATATCGTTCACCATCTTGCTGTGACCCAAGAAGTTTCTCACCTCACCCGTCTCCAGTCGAGAGGAACCCCAAGGGTCCTGCCAAGAAAGAAATGAAGCCCCGTTATCCCCTGATGAGCTCAAGATGATGGTCCCTTTCCTGCTCTGTCTGGAAAGGGTTCCCAGTTCAGGACCCCGTCACAACTTGAGGAAAACCAAAAGATTCTCACCTGCAAGCGGGGTGAGGACCTCGTCTGCTGTGGCGTCTCTAGGGAAATAACTTCTTCTCTCTTTGACCTCCGAAATATCCTTCACCATCTTGCTGTGACCCAAGAAGTTTCTCGCCTCACCCGTCTCCACTCGAGAGGAACCTCAAGGGTCCTGCCAAGAACGAAACGAAGCCCCGTTATCCTCTGATGAGCTCAAGATGATGGTCCCTTTCCTGCTCTGTCTGGAAAGGGTTCCCAGTTCTCTGCTCACATCCCAACAGGAGACAATCGAACCAGGAGAGTCGGGACGAGCATCAGGGTTCTTGCCAAAATTCCAAAGACCGCAAAATGCCTCATTCACTCCAGATGAACCTGACTGCCCTGCAATGAGTCGACTGTCACCCCGAGACTCGAAGCCTGACACACTGGAACGAGTGACAGCCCTGGGTAGTACCTCAATGTCAACTTACAGATCCCTTTTTCCACTCGCCTCGGAGGGATACACTGCTGCTGCAGCTGTGGAGGCAAGCGGCACTGCATGACTCCATGCAAGACGAGGCCTGACTCCCAGTGAGGGCTCCATGGGAAACCCAAGATTTATGTCAGCAAGAGCGAGAAAAGCTCCGGTACCGGCTTCAGCAGCAGACCAAGATTGAGGACCCGGCGATGACTGGGGAGGAATCCCCAAAGGGCATGTCAACTGGCACGGACACTGGCCTTTCCTGAGGCCACAGGGGCGTGTCCATGGGTTGCCAGCCGTTGCTCGAGAGGACCCCGCCACAACTTGAGGAAAACCAAATGATTCTCCCCAGAAAATGGATTGAGGACCTTGTCTGCTGTGGCCTCTCGGTGGAAATCACCCCTTCTCGCTTGGACCTCAAAAGGGTCGTTCACCTTCTACTGACTCCCAGTGAGGGCTCCATGGGAACCCCAAGATTTATGTCAGCAAGAGCGAGAAAAGCTCCGGTACCGGCTTCAGTAGCAGACCAGGATTGAGGACCCGGCGATGACTGGGGAGGAATCCCCAAAAGGCATGTCAACTGGCATGGACACTGGCCTTTCCTGAGGCCACAGGGGCGTGTCCATGGGTTCCTAGCCGTTGCTCGAGAGGACCCCGCCAGAACTTGAGGAAAACCAAAAGATTCTCCCCAGATAGTGGGTTGAGGACCTTGTTCGCTGTGGCCTCTCGGTGGAAATCACCCCTTCTCACTTGGACCTCAAAAGGGTCGTTCACCTTCTTGCTGTGAACCAGGAAGTTACCCGCCACATTCGTCCACCTCAAAAGGAACACCGGGGGTCCTGCGAAGAATGAAAAGGAGCCCCGTTATCCCCTGCTGAGCTCCTGATGAGGGTCCCTTTCCTGCTCTTTCGGGAAAGGGTTCCCGGCGCTCCCCTCACATCCCAATAGGAGAAACTCACATCAGGACAGTTGGGATGAGTATCAGGGGTCTTACCACCATTCCCCAGGAAACCCAAATACCTACTTAAGTGCAGATGAACCTGACTGCCGTGCACTACGTCGACTGTCACCCTGAGGCTCGAAGCTTGACACACTGGCACGTGTGACAGCCCTGGGTAGTACCCAGAGGTTAAGTCACAGATCCGTGTGTCCACTCGACGGGGAACATTACACTGCTGCTGCAGCTGCGGAGACAATTGGCAGTGCATTTCTTCAGGAGAAAGGAGGCCTGACTCACCTGTGGGAGTTCCAAGGGAACCCCAAGATTTATGTCAGCATGGGCAAGGAAAGCTCAGGCACTGGCTTCAGCACCAGACGAGGACTGAGGACCCGGCGATGACTGGGGAGGAGTCCCCAAAGGAGCATGGCAACTGGCACGGAGACTGGCCTCTCCTTAGGCCACAGGGCCTAGTCCCTGGGGTCCCCGTCTTAACTAGACAGGAAGGCAACACAACTTGAGAAGAACCAAATGATTCTCCCCTGAAAGCGGGGAGAGGACGCTGTCCGCTGTGGCGTCCCAGGAAAAACCACCCCTTCTCACTTGAACCTCAAAAGGGTCATGCACCTTATTGCTGTGACCCAAGAAATTCCCCGCCCCACCTGTCCCCATTTGAGAGGAACACCGAGTATCCCGCCATGAATGAAAAGGAGCCCCGATATTCCTGCTGAGTTCCAGAGAGGGTCCCTTTCCTATTTTGTTGGAAAAGGGTTCCCAGCGCTCCCCTCTCATCCCAACACGAGACACTCAATACAGGACTGCCGGGAGGAGAATCAGGGGTCTTGCCACCATTCCCCAAGACACTCAAATACCTCGTTCACTCCAGATGAACCTGATTGTCCTGCACTGTGTCGACTGTCACCCCAAGGCTCGAAGCCTGACACACTGGCACGTGTGACAGCCCTGGGTGTTACACCGAGGTCAAGTCACAGATCCCTGTGTCCACTCGATGGAGAGCATTTCACAGCTGCTGCAGCTGCAGAGGCAAGCGCAAGTGTATCTCTTCAGGCAAGACGAGGCTTGACTTTCCTGTGAGGGCTCCATGGGAACCCCAAGATTTATGTCAGCATGGGTGAGGAAACCTCAGATACTGGCTTCAGCACCAGACGTGGACTGACGACTCGGCAATGACCGGGGAGGAATCCCAAAAGGCACATGGCAACTGGCAAGGAGACTGGCCTCTCCTGAGGCCGCAGGGGCGGGTCCATGGGCTACCCATCATAACTCGAGAAACCCCGCCGCAACTCGAGAAATACCAGAAGATTCTCCCTTGCAAGTGTGGTGAGGCCCTTATCCACTGTGGCATCTTTGGGGAAATCACTCCCTCCCTCTTGGATTTCGAAGGAGACGAGGCCTGACTTTCCTGTGGGGGCTCCATGGGAACCCCAAGATTTATGTCAGCATGGGTGAGGAAACCTCAGATACAGGCTTCAGCACCAGACGTGGACTGACGACTCGGCAATGACTGAGGAGGAATCCCAAAAGGCGCATTACAACTGGCAAGGAGACTGGCCTCTCCTTAAGCCGCAGGGGCGGGTCCATGGGCTACCCATCGTAACTCGAGAAACCCCGCCCCGACTCGAGAAATACCAGAAGATTATCACTTGCAAGTGTGGTGAGGCCCTTATCCACTGTGGCATCTTTGGGGAAATCACTCCCTCCCTCTTGGATTTCGAAGGGTTCTTTCACCCTCTTGCTGTGACCCAGGAATATCCCTTCCACACCCGTCTCAACTTGAGAGGAACAACAAGGGATCGGCTGCCACTCAAAAGAGCCCTGATTGCCCCAGTTAAGATCCAGAAGATTGTCCCTTTTCCTGCCCCTTAAGGACAGGTTCCCTGGGGCTTCGCTCAAATACCAAGAGGCGGTACTCCAAACAGGAAAGTCGAGAGGAGCATTAGGGGTTGAGCCATCATTCTCCAAGACCCACAAATGCCTAGTCCACTGCAGATGAACTTGACAACCCCGCACTGCCTTGATTGTCACCCCGAGGCTCGACGCAGGCCACTCTGGTAGGTGTGACAGCATTTTGTACCTCCAGGGCAAGCCACAGATCCCTCTATCCGCTCGAATGTAGCCTGACACTGCTGCTGCAGCTGATCAGGCAAGTAGCCGTGCACGTGTCCAGGCGAGATGAAGTCTGTCTCCTTTGTGGGAGCCTCAGGGGTACCCCAAGACCTAGGTCAGGACGGTCGAGGAAATCTCAGGCTCAGGCCTCAGCAAAAGTCGAAGACTGAGCACAGAGACGATTGAGGAGTCATCCCCAAAGGAGCCTGGCAACTGGCATAGAGAACTGGCCTTCCTGAGGCCACAGGAAGGAGTGCCTGGTGTTCCCATCGTAACTCGAGAGGACCCCGCCATAACTTGAGAAAAAACAAAAAATTTTCTCCTGCGAAATGTTTGAGTACCTTGTCCACTGTCGCGACTTGAGGGAAATCACCCATTCTCTCTTAAAGACCAGGAGGGTCGTTTACCTTCTTCCTGTGACCCATGAAGTTCCCCGCCCCACTCGTGCTCAATAGAGGGGAACACCGAGTGTCCTGCCAAGAATGAAAAGGTGCCCCATGATCCCCTGCTGAGCCTCAGATGATGGTCCATTTCCTGCTCTGTTGGAAAAGGGATCCCAGCGCTCCTGTCACATGCCAAAAGGAAACAGTCACACCAGGACAGTCGGGAGAAACATCAGAGTTCTTGCCACCATTCCCCAAGACCTCGAAATACCTCGTTCACTCCAGATGAACCTGACTGCCCTGTACTCCGTCGACTGTAACCCGGAGGCGCGAAGCCTGAAACACTGGCACGTGTGACAGCCCTGGGTTCAAGTCACAGATCCCTGTGTCCACTCGACCGGGAGTCTTACACTGCTGTTGCAGCTATGGAGGCAATCGGCAGTGAGCGTCTCCAGGCGAGACGAGGCCTGACTCCCCTGAAGGGGCTCCATTGGTACCCCAGGATTTATGTCAGCATGGGTGAGGAAAGCTCAGGTACCTGCTTCAGCACCAGACAAGGCATGAGGACCCGTCGATGTCTGGGGAGGATTCCCCAAAGGCACATGGCAACTTGCACGGAGACTGGCCTCTCCCGAGAGCACACAGGAGGGTCAATGGGCTCCCCGTCGTTACTCGTGAAACCCCCCCACCTCGAAAAAAACCAGAAGCTTCTCCCTTGCAAGCAGGGTGAGGCCCTTATCCGCTGTGGCATCTTGGTGGAAATCTCCAGTTCCCTCTTGGACTGGGAAGAGCTCCTTCACTCCCTTCATGTGATCAAAGAATTTACCCATCCTATCCATCTCAACTTGGGAGGAACTCCAAGAGACCCGCTGCGATTCAAGAGGACCCCGTTTGCAAGCGCTCCCCTCTCATCCCAACACGAGACACTCAATACAGGACTGCCGGGAGGAGCATCAGGGGTCTTGCCACCATTCCTCAAGACACTCAAATACCTCGTTCACTCCAGATGAACCTGATTGTCCTGCACTGTGTCGATTGTCACCCCAAGGCTCGAAGCCTGACACACTGGCACATGTGACAGCCCTGGGTGTTATACCGAGGTCAAGTCACAGATCCCTGTGTCCACTCGATGGAGAGCATTTCACAGCTGTTGCAGCTGCAGAGGCAAGCGCAAGTGTATCTCTTCAGGCAAGACGAGGCCTGACTTTCCTGTGAGGGCTCCATGGGAACCCCAAGATTTATNGTGTTATACCGAGGTCAAGTCACAGATCCCTGTGTCCACTCGATGGAGAGCATTTCACAGCTGTTGCAGCTGCAGAGGCAAGCGCAAGTGTATCTCTTCAGGCAAGACGAGGCCTGACTTTCCTGTGAGGGCTCCATGGGAACCCCAAGATTTATGTCAGCATGGGTGAGGAAACCTCAGATACTGGCTTCAGCACCAGACGTGGACTGACGACTCGGCAATGACTGGGGAGGAATCACAAAAGGCGCATCACAAATGGCAAGGAGACTGGCCTCTCCTGAGGCTACAGGGGCGGGTCCATGGGCTACCCATCGTAACTCGAGAAACCCCGCCGCAACTCGAGAAATACCAGAGGATTCTCCCTTGCAAGTGTGGTGAGGTCCTTATCCACCGCGCAATCTTTGGGGAAATCACTCCCTCCCTCTTGGATTTCGAAGGGTTCTTTCACCCCCTTGCTGTGACTCAGGAATATCCCTTCCAAACCCGTCTCAACTTGAGAGGAACAACAAGGGATCGGCTGCCACTCAACAGAGCCCTGATTGCCCCAGTTAAGATCCAGAAGATCGTCCCTTTTCCTGCCCCTTAAGGATAGGTTCCCTGGGGCTTCGCTCAAACACCAAGAGGTGGTACTCCAAACAGGAAAGTCGGGAGGAGCATTAGGGGTTGAGCCACCATTCCCCAAGACCCACAAATGCCTAGTCCACTGCAGATGAACTTGACAACCCCGCAATGCCTTGACTGTCACCCCGAGGCTCGACGCAGGACACTGGTAGGTGTGACAGCATTTTGTACCTCCAGGGAAAGCCACAGATCCCTCTATCCGCTCGAATGTAGCCTGACACTGCTGCTGTAGCTGATCAGGCAAGTAGCCGTGCACGTGTCCAGGCGAGATGAAGTCTGTCTCCTTTGTGGGAGCCTCAGGGGTACCCCAAGACCTAGGTCAGGACGGTCGAGGAAATCTCAGGCTCAGGCCTCAGCAAAAGTCGAAGACTGAGCACAGAGACGATTGAGGAGTCATCCCCAGAGGAGCCTGGCAACTGGCATAGAGACTGGCCTTCCTGAGGCCACAGGAACGAGTGCATGGTGTCCCCGTCGTAACTAGAGAGGACCCCACCATAACTTGAGAAAAAAAACAAAAAATTCTCTCCTGCGAAATATTTGAGTACCTTGTCCACTCTGGCGACTTGAGGGAAATCACCCATTCTCTCTTAAAGACCAGGAGGGTCGTTTACCTTCTTCCTGTGATCCATTAAGTTCCCCGCCCCACCCGTTCTCACTAGAGGGGAACACCGAGTGTCCTGCCAAGAATGAAAAGGTGCTCCAAGATCCCCTGCTGAGCTTCAGATGATGGTCCATTTCCTGCTCTGTCGGGAAAGGATTCCCAGAGCTCCCGTCACATGCCAACAGGAGACACTCACACCAGGACAGTCGGGAGGAACATCAGAGTTCTTGCCACTATTCCCCAATACCCCCAAATACCTCGTTCACTCCAGATGAACCTGACTGCCCTGTACTCCGTCGACTGTAACCCCGAGGCTCGAAGACTGAAACACTGGCACGTGTGACAGCCCTGGGTTCAAGTCACAGATCCCTGTGTCCACTCGACCGGGAGTCTTACACTGCTGTTGCAGCTATGGAGGCAATCGGCAGTGAGTGTCTCCAGGCGAGACGAGGCCTGACTCCCCTGAAGGGGTTCCATTGGTACCCCAAGATTTATGTCAGCATGGGTGAGGAAAGCTCAGGTACCTGCTTCAGCACCAGACGAGGCATGAGGACCCGTCGATGTCTGGGGAGGATTCCCCAAAGGCACCTGGCAACTGGCACGGAGACTGGCCTCTCCTGAGAGCACACGGGAGGATCAATGGGCTCCCCGTCGTTACTCGTGAAACCCCCCCCACCTCGAAAAAAACCAGAAGCTTCTCCCTTGCAAGCAGGGTGAGGCCCTTATCCGCTACAGCGTCTTGGTGGAAATCTCCAGTTCCCTCTTGGACTGGGAAGAGCTTCTTCACTCCCTTGATGTGACCCAAAAATTAACCCATCCTACCCATCTCAACTTGGGAGGAACTCCAAGAGACCCGCTGCAATTCAAGAGGACCCCGTTTGCCTTTGCTAAGCTCCAGATGATGGTCCCTTTTCCTGGTCCTTAGGGAAGTTTTTCCTGGGGCTTCCCTCGCATCCCAAGAGGAGGTTGTCACACCAGTAAATTCGGGAGGAGCATCACGGTTTGGGCCACCATTCCCCAAGACCCGCAAATGCCTTGTCCATTTCAGGTGAATCTGTCTTCCTTGCACTGCCTTGACTGTCACCTCAAGGCTCGTTGTGCGACACAGTGGCACATCTGACAGCCTTGGGTAGAACCTCGAGTGCAAGTCACAGATCCTTGTGTCTGCTCGACATGGAGCCTGACACTGCTGCTGCAGCTGGTCAGGCAAGTAGCCGTGCATGTGTTCAGGCAAGACCAGCCCTGTCTCCTCTGTGGGGGCCTCAGGGGTACCCCAAGACTTAGATCAGGACTGTTGAGGAAAGCTGATGCTCCGGCCTCAGCACAAGTCCAGGACTGAGCACCCTGAGACGATTGGGGAGGAATCCCCAGAGTCTCCTGGCTACAGGCACGGAGACTGGCGAGCGGCCACAGGGGCGGCTAAATGTGCTCACCGTCTTAACTCAAGAAACCACGTCCCAACTCTAGAAAAACCTGAAACTTCTCCCTTGCATGCGGCGTCAAGCCCTTATCCGCTGTGGCTTCTCAATGGAAATCAACCCTTCCCTCTTGGACCTTGAAGGGCACTTTCACACCATTGCTCTGACGCAAGGAATTCCCCGCCTCACCCCTCTCAGCTCGAGAAGAACCCCAAGGGATCCGCTGCAAGTCAATAGAGCCCCATTTGCCCCTGAAAAACTCCAGATGTTGTCCCTATTCCTACTCCTTAGGAAAAGGTTTCCTGGTGCTTCCCTCGCATCTCAAGAGGAGGTGCTCGCACCAGGAAAGTCAGGAAGAGCATCAAGTTTTGGACAAACATAACTTAAGACCCCCAATGCTTGTCGACTTCAGATGAACCTGACTGCCATGCACTGTCTTGACTGTCACCCCGAGGCTCCATGCCTGACCCAATGGCACGTGTGACAGCCTTTAGTAGGACATCAAGGGCAAGTCAAAGATCCTTGTGTCCGCTCGACATGGGGCCTGTCACTGCTGTTGCAGCTGGTCAGGCAAGTAGTCGTTCAGGTGTCCAGGCGAGACCAGGACTGTCTCTTCTGTGGGGGCCTCAGGGGTTCCCCAAGACCGTGGTCAGGACGGTCGAGGAAAGCTCAGGCACTGGCCTCAGCACAAGTCTAGGACAGGGCACCATGAGACGATTGGAGAGGAATCCCCAGAGGCAACTGGGAACTGGCACGGAGACTGTCCTATTCTGAGGCCTCAGGTGCGGGTCCATGTGTTCCCCGTCGTAACTCGAGAAACCCCACCGCAACTCGAAAAACACCAGATGATTCTCCCTTTGAATTGGGCTGAGGCCCTTATCTGATTGGCATCTCGTGGGAAATCACCCCTTCCCTCTTGGACCTCAAAGGGCACCTTCAATCCCTTGCTATGACAGAAGAAGTTCCCCACCCCATCCGTCTCAATTCCAGAGGAACCTCAAGGGACCGATGCGACTCAAGAGGAGC
>SJYD01055791.1:37552-53263 GCA_006408635.1 Nanger granti
CAAGAGGAGCCCAGTTTTCCCTGCTAAGCTCTAGATGATAGTCCCTTTTCCTGCTTCTTAATATAAGGTGTCCTGGGGCTTCCATCCCATCCCAAAAGGAGGTGCTCGCAGTAGGAAATTCGGGAGGAGGAAATGGGTTCCGGCCACCATTCTCCAAGACCCCCAAATGCTTTGTCCACTGCAGATTAAATTTACTGTCCTGCACTGACTTGACTGTCACCCCTAGGCTCGACGCCCGAAACTCCTGCACGTGTGACAGCACTTTGGGTCTCTTGGGCAAGTCACAAATCCCTGTGGCCGCTCAACATGGAGCTTGACACTGCTGCTGCAGCTGGTCAAGCAAGTAGCCATGAACGTGTCCAGCCTATACGAGGCATGTCTTCTATGTGAGGATCACAGGGATACAACAAGACCTAGGTCAGGATGGACGAGGTATGCTGAGGCTCTGGCCTCAACAAAAGTCGAGGACTGAGAAGCGAGATGATTTAGGAAGAAACCCCAGAGGCGCCTGGCAACTGGCAGGGAGACAGTGAATCCTGAGTGCACATAGGCGAGTCACAGGGTTCCCCGTTGTAACTGAAGAGGGCCCCGCCAGAACTTTAGAAAAACCAAAAGATTCTCCCTTACAAGAGGAGTCAGGACCTCGTCTGCTGTGGCATCTCAGGGGAAAGAACCTCTTCTCTCTTGGACCTACAATGTGTCGTTCACCTTCTTGCTGTGACCCAAGAAGTTTCTCATGCCACCAGTCCTCACTCGAGGTGAACACCGAGGGTCCCACCATGAATGGAAAGGAGCCCCGGTATCCCTGCTGAGCTCCAGATGATGGTTCCTTTCTTACTCTGTAGGGAAAGGGTTCCCAGTACTTCCCTCACATCCCAACATGAAACACTCGAACCAGGACTGTCAGGAATAGCATCAGGGATCTTGCCACCATTCCCCAATACACCCAAATACCTCGTTCACTCAAGATGAACATGACTCCCCTGAAATGGGTCGAGTGTCACACCGAGCCTCGAAGCCTGACACACTAGCACGTGTTACAGACCTGGGTGGTACCACGTGGTCAAGTCACAGATCCTTGTGTCCACTCTATGGGGAGACTTTCACATCTGATGCAGCTGCAGAGGCAAGCGCAAGTCTAAGTCTCCAGGCAAGAAGAGGCTTGGCTTTCCTGTGGGGGTTCCAAGGGAACCCCAAGATTTATGTCAGCATGGGCGAGGTAAGCTCAGGTACCAGCTTCAGCACCAGACGAGGACTGAGGACTCGGAGATGACTGGGGAGGATCCGCAAAGGTGCATGGCAAGTGGCAAGAAGACTGGCCTCTCCTGAGGCCACATGGGCGGGTCCATGGGCTCCCCATCGTAACACGAGAAACCCCGCCACAACTCGAGATATACCAGAAGCTTCTCCTGTGCAAGCCGGATGAGGTTCTTATCCACCGTGGCATCTCTGTGGAAATCACTCCTTCCCTCTTGGACCTCGAAGACCTCTTTCCTCCCCTTGCTGTGACCCAGGAATTTCTCCGCCTAACCCGCCTCAACTCGAGAGGAACAACAAGGGATCCGCTGCGACTCAACAGAGCCCTGTTTGCCCCGCCTAAGCTCCAGATGATCATCCCCTTACCTGCCCGTTATAGAAATGTTCCCTGAAGCTTTGCACGGATACCAAGAGGAGGCACTTGCAAAGGAAAGTGGGGAGGAGCTTCAAGGATTCGGCCACCATTCCCCAAGACCCCCAAATGCCTTGTCCACAGCAGATGAACATGACATCCCCGCACAGCCTTGAGTGTCACTCCGAGGCTCAACGCACGACACACTGTCACGTTTGACAGCACTTTGGACCTCGAGATCAAGCCACATATCCCTGGGTCCGCTCGACATGGAACGTGACACTGCTGGTGCAGCTGGTCAGACAAGTAGCCGTCCACGTGCCCGGGTGAGACGAAGCCTGTCTCCTTTGTGGAAGCCTCATGAGAACCCTCAAGATCTAGGTCGGGACCGTCCAGGGAAGCTCAGGCAATGGCCTGAGCACAAGTCGACTACAGGGCACCCAGAGACGATTGGAGAGGAATTCCCAGACGTAACTGGCAACTGACACGGAGACTGTCCTCTCCTGCGGCCACAGGGGCAAGTCCCTGGTCTCCCCGTCGTAAGACGAGAAAATAGGCCACAACTCGATAAACACCAGAAGGTTCTCCTTTGCAAGCGTGGTAAGGCCCTTATCCGATCCGGTGTCCGTGGGAAGTCATGCCTTCACTCTTGGATCTCGTAGGGCTTCTTCACTCCCTTGCTGTGACACAAGGAGTTCCCGGCCACAACCGTCGCACCCAGGAGGAACCCCAGTGGACCCGCTGCGACTCAAGAGGAGCCCAGTTTTCTCCTGCTAGGTTCTAGATGATAGTCCCTTTTGCTGCTCCTTAATATAAGGTGTCTTGGGGCATCTGTCGCATCTCAAAAGGAGACGCTCGCAGTAGGATCGTAGTGAGGAGTGTCTAGATTTCGGCCACCATTTCCCAAGACCCCCAAATGCCTTGTAAACTGCAGATGAACCTGTCTGCCCTGCACTGCCTAGGCGGTCACACCGAGGTTGGACGCCCGAAACACCTGCAAGTGTGACAGCATTTTGGGCCTATTGTGCAAGCCACATATCCCTTTGTCCACTCGACATGGAACCTGACACTGCTGTTGGTGCTGGTTAGGCAAGTAGCCGTTCACGTGTCCAGGAGATACGAGGCCTGTCTCCAATGTGGTAACCTCCGTGGTACACCAAGAACTAGGTCACGACTTTCTAGGAAAGTTCAGGCTCCGGCCTCAGCAAAAGTCTATGGACTGAGCACCGAGATGATTAGGGAAGAATCCCCAGAGCCGCCTGGCTACTGGCACCTAGACTGTCCAATCCTGAGTGCACAGGGGAGAGTCCATGTGTTCCCCGTTGTAACTCGAGAGGACCACGCTACAACTTGATAAAAACCAAAAGATTCTCCCCTACAATCTGGGTTTGGAACTCGTCTGTTGTGGCGTCTCGGAAGAAATAACCTTTTCTCTCTTGGACCTACAATGTGTCGTTAAGCTTCTTGCAGTGACCCAAGAAGATTCTAGCACCGCCGTCCTCACTCGAGGGGAACATCGAGGGTCCCACCAAGAATGGAAAGGAGCCGCAGTATCCCTGCTGAGCTGCAGATTAGGGCCCCTTTCGTGCTCTGACGGGAAAGGGTTCCCAGCACTTCCCTCACATCCTAACTGGAGACACTGGAACCAGGACTGTGAGGAGCAGCATCAGGGGACTTACCTCCATTCCCCAGGACCCCAAAACACCTCGTTCACTCCAGATGAACCTGACTGCCCTTCACTAGGTCGACTGTCACCCCGAGGCTGGAAGCCTAACACAATGCCACGTGTGAAAGACCCGGGTAGTACCTCGAGGTCAAATTACAGATCCCGTTGTCCACTCGATGGGAAGCCCTTCGCAGCTGCTGCAGCTGCGGAGGCAGCACAAGAGTACGTCTATAAGCAAGACAAGCCTGACTTTACTGTGAGGGCTCCATGGGAACTTCAAGATTTCTGTCAGCATGGGCGAGGAAAGCTCAGGTAACAGCTTCAGCACCAGACGAGGACGGAGGACTCGGTAATGACAGGAGGAATCCCCAAAGGCACATGGCAACTGGCGAGAAAACTGGCCTCTCCTCTAGACACAGGGCCGGCTCCATGAACTCCGCGTGATATCTCGAGAAACCCCACCACAATTGGAGAAATTCCAGAAGCTTATCCCTTGCAAGCGGTCTGAGACCCTTATCCACTGTGACTGTTCAGGTGAAATCACTTCTTCCATTTTGGACCTCGAAGGATTCTTTTTCCCCATTGCTGTGACCCAGGAATTGGCCAGCCCTACCCCTCTCAACTTGAGAAGGACAACAAAAAATCCGCTGCGACTCAACAGAGCACTGTTTGCCCCTGCTAAGCTCCAGTGGTTCATCCCTTTACCTGCCCCTTAGGGAAAGATTCCCTGGAGCTTCGCTCGAATACCAAGAGGTGATGCTCCATCAGGAGAGTCGGGAGGAGCATCAGGGTTTTGGACACCATTCACCAAGTGCCCCAAATGCCTTGTCGACTACAGATCAAGGTGAGAGCACCACACCGCATTGACTGTCACACCGAGGATCGACGCACGACACCCTGATATTTGTAACAGCAATTCGGACCTCAAGAACAAGCCACAGATCCCTCTGTCTGCTCGACATGAAGCCTGACACTGCTGCTGAAGCTGGTCAGGCAAGTAGCCATGCATGTGTTCAGGTGATACGAAGCCTGTCTCCTCTGTGGGAGCCTCAGGGGAAACCCAAGACCTAGGTCAGGACGGTCCAGTAAAGCTCAGGCACTGGCCTTAGCACAAGTCGAGGACAGGGACCCAGAGACGAATGGAGAGGAATCCCCAGAGGTGACTGGAAACTGGCACGGAGACTGGACTCTCCTGAGCCGACAGGGGCACGTCCCTGGGCTCCCCGTTGTAACTCGAGGAACCTCACTGCAACACGAGAAACACCAGAAGTTTCTCCCTTGCAAGCGGGGTGAGGCCCTTATCAGATCTGGCGTCTCGTGGGAAATCATCCTTTACCTCTTGGACCTGGAATTGCTCCTTCACTCCCTTGCTGTGACACAAGGAGTTCCCGGCCACAACCGTCGCACCCAAGAGGAATCCCAGTGGACTCGCTGAGACTCAAGAGGAGCCCAGTTTGATCTTCCTAAGCTCTAGATGATAGTCCCTTTACTGATCCTTATTATCAGATGTCCTGGGGCTGCCTTCACATCCCAAATGGAGGTGCTCTCAGTAGGAATGTAGGGAGGAGCATCTGGGTTTCGGCCACCATTTTTTAAGACCCACAAATGCCTTGCCCACTGCAGATGAACCGGTCTGCCCTGCACTGCCTTGACTGTCATAAGCCGGATCGAAGCCCAAAACACCTGCACGTGTGACAGCACTTTGGGCCTCGAGGGCAAACACACATCCCTGTGTTCGCTCGAAATGGAGCCTGTCACTGCTGCTGCAGCTGGTCAGACAAGTAGCCGTGCACGTGGACATACGAGACATAACCTGTCTCTTCCGTGGGGCCCTTAGGGGTACATCAAGACCTAGGTCTGGATGGTCGAGGAAAGCTCCTGCTCCGGCCTCAGAAAAGTTGAGGACTGAGCAATGAGACGATTAAGGAAGAATCCCCAGAGGCGCCTGGCAACTGGCACGGAGACAGTGAATCCTGAGTGCACAGAGGCGAGTCACAGGGTTCCCCATGGTAACTCGAGTGGGTCCCGCCACAACTTTAGAAAAACCAAAAGATTCTCCCCTGCAAGCGGGGTCAGTACCTCGTCTGCTGTGGCGTCTCGTGGGAAAGAACATCTTCTCTCTTGGATCTCTAATGTGTCGTTCACCTCCTTGCTGTGACCCAAGAAGTTTTTCGTGCCTCCCATCCTCACTCGAGGGGAACACCGAGGTTTTCGCCATGAATGTAAATGAACCCCAGTATCCCTGCTGAACTCCAGATAAGGGTCCCTTTTCTGCTCTGTCGGGAAAGGGTTCCCTGTACTTCCCTCACATCCCAACAAGAGACACTCGAACCAGGACTCTCAGGAGCAGCATCAGGGTTCTTGCCATCATTCTCCAAGACCCCCAAATACCTCGTTCACTTCAGATGAATCTGAATGTCCTTAATGTGTCGACTGTCACTCCGAGGATCGAATACTGACACACTGGCACGTGTGACACACCCAGCTGTTACCTCGAGGTCAAGTCACTGATCCCTGTGTCCACGTGATGAGGAGGATTTCACAGCTGTTGCAGCTGCAGAGGCAAGCGCAAGTGTACGTTTCCAGGCAAGACGAGGCTTGATTTCCTGTGGGGGCTTCATGGGATCCCCAAGATTTATGTCAGCATGGGCGAGGAAAGCTCAGGTAGCAACTTCAGCACCAGACGAGGACTGAGGACTCGGCGATGACTGGGGGGTAATCTGCAAAGGCGCATGGCAACTGGCAAGAAGACTGGCCTCTCCTGAGGCCACAGGGGCGGGTCCATGGGATGCCGGTTTTAACTCGAGAAACCCCGCAGCAACACGAGAAATACCAGAAGCTGCTCCCTTACAGGCGGGTTGAGGCCCTTATCCACTGTGGCATCCCTGGGGAAATCACTCCTTCCCTCTTGGTCCAAGAAGGGCTCTTCCCCGGCCCCCCCACCTTGGTGTGTTTCTGGAATTTCCTTGCACTACCCGTCTGAACTCGAGAGGAACAATAGCTGATTTGTTGCATCTCAACAGAGTCCTGTTTGCCCCTTATAAGCTCCAGATGATCGTCCCTTTTCCTGCCCCTTAGGGAAAGTTCCTGGGAGATTCACTCGAACACCAAGAGGAGGTGCTCGTAACAGGAAATTCGGGAGGAGCATCAGGGGTTCGGCCACCATTCACCAAGATGCCCAAATGCCTTGCCCACTGCACATGAACTTGACAGCCCTGCACTGCCTTGACTGTCACCCTGATGCTCGAAGCAGGACACACTTGCACGTGTGACAGCACTTTGGACCTCGAGAGCAAGCCACAGATGCCTCTGTCCGCTCGACATGGAGCCCAACACTGCTGCTGCAGCTGGTCAGGCAAATAGTCGAGCACGTGTCCAGGTGAGATGAAGCCTCTCTCCACTGTTGGAGCCTCAGGGGAACCCCAAGTCCTAGGTCAGGACGGTCGAGGGAAGTTCAGCCACTGGCCTCAGGGCAAGTCGAGGACAGGGCCTCCAGATATGATTGGATAGGAATCCCCAGAGGGAACTGGCAACTCGCACGGAGACCGTCCTCTCCTGAGGCCACAGGTGCGCGTCCCTGGGCTCCCCATCATAAGTTGAGAAACCCTGTCGCAACTCGAGAAACACCAGTAGTTTCTCCCTTGCAAGTGGGGTGAGGCTCTTATCCGATCCGGCGTCTCGTCGGAAATCACCCCTTCCCTCTTGCACCTCGAAGGGCTCCTTCACTCCCTTGCTGTGACACAAGGAATTCCTGGCCACAACCATCCTTCCCAAGAATCCCAATGGACCCGCTGCGACTCAAGAGGGGCCCAGTTTGCCCCTGCTAATCTATAGATGATAGTCCCTTTTCCTGCTCCTTAGTCTATGGTGTCCTGGGGCTTCCGTCGCATCCCAAAAGGACATGCCAGCAGTAGGAAAGTCAGGAGGATCATCTGGGGTTCGGCCACCATTCCCCAAGTCACCCAAGTGCCTTGTCCACTGCAGATGAACTTGACAGCCCCGCACTGCTTTGACTGTCATCCCGAGGCTCGACACACGACACACTCGCACGTGTGATAGCACTTTGGGCCTCAAGAGCAAGCCACAGATCGCTCTGTTCGCTCGACAGGAAGCCTGCCACTGCTCCTGCAGCTGGTCAGGCAGGTAGCCGTGCCCGTGTCCAGGCGAGACGAGGCCAGTCTACTCTGTGGGGCCCTCAGGGGTTCACCAAGCCATAGGTCAGAACGGTCGAGGAAAGCTCAGGCTCCGTCCTCAACAAAATTCGAGGACTGAGCAGCGAGACGATTAGGGAAGATTCCCCAGAGGCACCTGGCAACTGACACGGAGACTGTATAATTCTGAGTGCACAGGGGCGAGTCCCTGGGTTCCCCGTTTTAACTCTAAGGGACCCCGCTACATCGTGAGAAAAACCATAAGATTCTCCCCTGCAAGCAGGGTGAGAACCTCGTCTGCTGTGGCATCTCGATGGAAAGAACCTCTTTTCTTTTGGACCTCCAAGCTGTCGTTCATCTTCCTGCTGTGATCCAAGAAGTTTCTCGAGATGCCCGTCCTCACTTGAGGGGAACACCGTGGTTCCGCCATAAATGTCAAGGAGCCCTAGTATTCCGGCTGGGCTCCAGATGAGGGTCCATTTCCTTTTCTGTCAAAAACGGTTCCCAGAATTTCCCTCACATCCCAAAAGGAGACACTCGAAACAGGACTGTCGGGAGCAGCATCAGGGTTCTTGTCACCATTCCCCAAGACCCCCAAATACCTCCTTCACTCCAGGTGAACCTGACTGCCCTGCACTGGGTTGACTGTCACCCCGAGGCTCGAAGCCTGACACACTGGCACGTGTGACTGACCTGGGTGGTACTTCGAGATCAAGTCACAGATCCCTGTGTCCACTCGACGTGGAGCCTTTCACAGCTGCTGCAGCTGCGGAGGCAAGCGCAAGTGTAGGTCGCCAGGCAAGACGAGGCCTGACTTTCCTGTGGGGGCTCCATGGGAACCCCATGATTTATGTCAGCATTGGCGAGGAAAGCTCAGGTACCAAGTTCTGCACCAGACCAAGATTGTGGACTCTGCCTTAACTGAGGAGGAATCCCGAAAGGCACATGGCAACTGGCAAGAAGACTGGCCTCTCCTGAGGCCACAGGGGCGGGTCCATGATCTCCCCATCGTAACTCTAGAAACCCCACAGCAACTCGAGAAATACCAGAAGCTTCTCCATTGCAAGCGGGGTGAGGCACTTATCCAATAAGGCATCTCTGGTGAAATCACTCCTTCCCTCTTGGATCTCGAAGGGATCTTTCACCCCCTTGATCTGACCCAGGAATTTCCCGCCCTAACCATATCAACTCGAGAGGAAGGATAAGAGATCACCGCGATTCAACAGAGCCCTGTTTGTCCCTGCTAATCTCCAGATGATCTTCCCCTTTACTGCCTTTTAGAAAAAGTTTCCCTGGAGCTTCGCTCGAATACCAAGAGGAGGTGCTCCCGACAGAAAATTCGAGAGGAGCATCAGGTTTTCAGCCACCATTCATCAAGACCCCCAAATGCCTTGTCCACTGCACATGAACTTGACAGCCCCTCACTGCCTTGAATGTCACCCTGAGGATCGACGCACGACACCCTGGCACGTGTGATGGCACTTTGGACCTCGAGAGTAAGCCACGGATCTCTCTGTCTGCTTGACATGGAGCCTGACACTGCTGCTGTAGCTGGTCAGGCAAGTCGTCGTGTACGTATCCAGCCGAGATGAAGCCTGTCTCCTCTGTCGGAGCCTCAGCGGAACCCCCAAGAACTAGGTCAGGACGGTCGAGGGAAGCTCAGGCACTGCCCTCAGCACAAGTCGAGGACAGGGCACACTGAGACGAATGAGGAGGAATCTCCAGAGGTGACTGACAAATGGCACGGAGACTGTCCTCTAATGAGGTCACAGGGGTGCGTCCCTGGGATCCCCTTCGTACCTCGAGAATCCATGCCACAACTCGAGAAACACCAGAAGTTTCTCCTTTGCAAGTGGGGTGAGGCCCTCATCTGATCCGGCGTCTCGTTGGAAATCATCCCTTCCCTCTTGTATCTCGAAGGGCACCTTCATTCCCTGCTGTGACAGAAGGAGTTCCCTGTCACAAATGTCGCTCCCAATAGGAACCCCAGTAGACTCGATGCGACTCAAGAGGAGCCCAGTTTGCCCCTGCTAAGCTCTAGATAATAGTCCCTTTTCCTGCCTCTTAGTATAAAGTGTCCTGGGACTCCCTTTGCATCCCAAAACGAGGTTCTCACAGTAGGAACGTCGGGAGGAGCATCTGGTTTTCAGCCACCATTCGCAAGTACAACCAAATGCCTTGTCCACTGCAGATAAACCTGTCTGGCCTGTACTGCCTTGACTGTCACCCTGAGGCTCGACATGCATCCCAAAACGAGGTTCTCACAGTAGGAACGTCGGGAGGAGCATCTGGTTTTCAGCCACCATTCGCAAGTACAACCAAATGCCTTGTCCACTGCAGATAAACCTGTCTGGCCTGTACTGCCTTGACTGTCACCCTGAGGCTCGACACCGAAAACACCTTCGCGTGTGACAGCACTTTGGGCCTCGAGGGCAAGCCACAGATCCCTGCGTCCACTCGACAGGGAGCCTGACACTGCTGCTGAAGCTGGTCAGGCAAGAAGCTGTGCACGTGTCCAGGCGAGACGAGGCCTGTCTCCGCTGTGGGGCCCTGAGGAATAATCCAAGACCTAGTTCAGGGCGGTCGAGGAAAACTCAGGCTCTGGCCTCAGCAATGGTCGAGGACTGAGCACCGAGACGACTAGGGAAGAATCCCCATAAGCGTCTGGAAACTGTCACGGAAACTGTCCAATCTTGAGTGCACAGGGGCGAGTCCCTGGGTTCCCTGTTGTAACTCGAGAGGACCCAGCCACAACTTGAGAAAAATCAAAAGATATTCCCATGCAAGTGGGATGAGGACCTCGTCTGCTGTGTCGTCTCGGGGGAAAGAACCTCTTAGCTCATGGACCTCCAAAGTGTCGTTCATCTTCTTGCTGTGACCCAAGAAGTTTCTCACGCCACCCATCTTCACTCGAGGGGAACACCGAAGTTCCCGCCATGAATGTAAAGGAGCCCCCGTATCCCTGCTGAGCTCAGTCCCTTTTCCTGCTCCTTAGGGAAAAGTTATCTGGGGCTTCCTTCGCAACCTAAGAGGTGATGCTTGCACCAGGAAAGTCGGGAGGTTCATCAGGGTTTAAGCCACCATTTCACAAGACACACAAATGCCTTGTCCAATGCAGATGAATCAGACTGCCCTGCACTTCGTTGACTGTCTCCCCGAGGCTCGACGCCCTACACACTCTCACGTGTGACAGCACTTTGGACCTCGAATGCTAGCCACGATCCCTGTGTCCGCTAGTCATAGTNGGGTTTAAGCCACCATTTCACAAGACACACAAATGCCTTGTCCAATGCAGATGAATCAGACTGCCCTGCACTTCGTTGACTGTCTCCCCGAGGCTCGACGCCCTACACACTCTCACGTGTGACAGCACTTTGGACCTCGAATGCTAGCCACGATCCCTGTGTCCGCTAGTCATAGTCTGACATTACTGCTGCAGCTGGTCAGGCAAGTAGCCATGCACGTGTTCAGGCGAGACGAGGCCTATTTTCTCTTCGGGGGACTCAGTGGTATCCCAAGACCTAGGTCAGGACGGTCGAAGGAAGCTCAGGTTCTGGTCTCAGCACAAGTTGGGGACTGAGTACCCTTAGACTATTGGGGAGGATCCCCAGAGGCGCCTGTCAACGGGCATGGAAACTAGCCTCTCCTGAGGCCACAGGGGCGAGTACCTGGTGTCCCTGTTGTAACTCGAGAGGACCCAGCAAAACTTGAGAAAAACCAAAAGATTCTCCCCTGCAAGCGGGGTTAGGACAATGTCCGCTGTGGCTTCTCGGGTGAAATCACACCTTATCTATTAGACCTCAAAAGTGTCGTTCACCTTCTTGCTGTGACCCAAGAAGTTCCCTGCCCCACTCGTCCCCACTCAAGTGGAACACCGTGAGTCCCGCCAAGAATGAAAATTAGGGTCATTTTCCCCTGCTGAGCTTCAGATGAGGGTCCCTTTCCTGCTCTCTCGGGAAAGGGTTCACAGCGCTCCCGTCACATTCCAACAGGNGTTCCCTGCCCCACTCGTCCCCACTCAAGTGGAACACCGTGAGTCCCGCCAAGAATGAAAATTAGGGTCATTTTCCCCTGCTGAGCTTCAGATGAGGGTCCCTTTCCTGCTCTCTCGGGAAAGGGTTCACAGCGCTCCCGTCACATTCCAACAGGAGACACTCGCACAAGGACAGTCAGAGGGAGCATCAGGGGTCTAGTCACCATTCCCGAAAACCCCCAATACTTTGTTTACTCCAGATGAACCTGACTGCCCTGCACTGCATCCACTGTCACACTGAGGCTCCACGCCTGACACACTGGAACGTGTGACAGCCTTCGGTAGTACCTTGAGGTCAAGTCTCAGTTCTGAGTGTAAAGTACCTAGAGGTCAAGTCTCAGTTCCGAGTGTAGACTCGACGGGGATCCTTACACTGCTGCTGCACCTGCGGAGGCAAGGGGCAGTGTACATCTATAGGCGAGATGAGGCTGAATCCCCCATGGGGGCTCCATGGGAACCCCAAGATTTATGTCAGCATGGGCGAGGAAAGCTCAGGTACCGGCTTCAGCACGAGACGAGGACTGAGGACCCGGCATGACTGGGGAGGATTCCCAAAGGCGCATTTCAACTTGCACGGAGACTGGCCTCTCCTGAGGCCACAGGGGCTGGTCCATGTGCTCCCAGTCGTAACTCGAGAAACCCGCCAAAACTCGAGGAAAACCANGGTACCGGCTTCAGCACGAGACGAGGACTGAGGACCCGGCATGACTGGGGAGGATTCCCAAAGGCGCATTTCAACTTGCACGGAGACTGGCCTCTCCTGAGGCCACAGGGGCTGGTCCATGTGCTCCCAGTCGTAACTCGAGAAACCCGCCAAAACTCGAGGAAAATCATTAACTTCTCCCTTGCAAGCGGGGTGAGGCCCTTATCCGCCATAGCGTCTTGGGGGAAATCACCCCTACCCTCATGGAATTCGAAGGACTTTTTCAGGCCCTTGCAGTGACCCAAGAAGTTCCCACCCCACCCGTCTCAACACGACAGGAACCCCAAGGGACCTGCTGTGACTCAAGAGGAGCCCCATTTGCCCCTGCTAAGCTCCAGATGATGGTCCCTTTTTTGCTCCTTAAGGATACGTTTCCCGTGGCTTCCTTCTCATCCCAATAAGAGTTGCTCGCACCATGAAATTAGGGAGGAGCATCAGGGGTTGGGACACAATTCCCCAAGACCAACACATGCCTAGTCCATTTGAGATGGGCCTGACAGCCCTGTAATGCCTTGACTGTCACCCCCAGGCTCGATTTTCAACCCACTGGCACGTATGACAGCCCTGGGTACTACCTCAAGGGCAAGCCATAGATCTCTGTTTCCGCTCGACATGGAGCCTATCACTGTAGCTGCAGCTGCTCAGGCAAGTAGCCGTGCACGTGTCCAGGGGAGTCGAGGCTTCTCTCATTTGTAGGGCCCTCAGGGTACCCCAAGACCTAGGTCAGGACGGTCGAGGAAAGATCAAGCACCGGCCCCAGCACAAGTCGAGGAATGAGCACTCTGAGACAATTAGGGAGGTATCCCCAGTGTCGCCTGCCAACTGAAACGGAGACTGGTCTCTCAAGAGGCCACAGGGGCGGCTCCATGGGCTCCCCGTCGTAACTCGAGAACCTCATTGCAACTCGAGAAAAAACAGAAGCTTCTTGGTTGCAAGCGTGGTGAGGTCCTTGACCACTGCGGCATCTCGTGGGAAATCACCCTTTCCCTCTTAGACCTCGAAGGGCTCCTACATCCCCTTGCTGTCATACAAGGAGTTCCCCGCCTCTACCATCTCAACTCGACAGGAACCCCAAGGGAATGGCTGCAACTAAAGAGGAACCCCTTTTGCCCCTGCTAAACTCCATATAATCGTCCCTTTCCTGCTCTGTCGGGAAAGGGTTACCAGCGCTCCCCTCATATCCCAACAGGAAATACTGGCACCACTACAGCACTTTGGACCTCGAGAGCAAGCCACGGATCCCTCTGTCTGCTCGAGATGGAGACTGACACTGTGGCTGCAACTGGTCAGGCAAGTAGTGGTACACATGTCCAGGTGAGACGAAGCCTGGCTCCTATGTGGGAGCCTCAGGGGAGCCCCCAAGACCTAGGTCAGGATGGTCAAGGGAAGCTCAGACACTGGACTCAGCACAAGTCTAGGACATGGCACCCAGAGACGATTGGGGAGGAATCCCCAGAGGTGACTGGAAACTGGCACGCAGACTGTCCTCTCCTGAGGCCACAGGGGCGCGTCCCTGAACTCTCCTTCATAACTAGAGATACCCCCTGCAACTCGAGAAACACCAGAAGCTTCTCCCTTGCAAGCAGGGTGAGACCCTTATCTGATCCGGCGTTTGGTGGGAAATCACCCCTTCCCTCTTAGACTTCGATGGGCTCCTTCACTCCCTTGCTGTGACACAAGGAGTTCCCGACCACAACCGTCCAACCCAAGAGGAAACACAGTGGACCACCTGCATCTCAAAAGCAGCTCAGTTTGACCCTGCTAAGCTCTAGATGATAGCTCCTTTTCCTGCTTATTAGTATAAGGTGTCCTGGGGCTTCCGTCGAATCCCAAAGGGAGGTGCTCCCAGTAGGAATTCGGGAGGAGAATCTGGGGTTTGGCCGCCCTTCTCAAACCCCCAAATGCCTTTTCCACTGAGATGAACCTGTCAGCCCTGCACTGCCATGACTGTCACCCCGAGGCTCGACGCCCGAAACACCTGCACGTGTGACAGCACTTTGGTCCTCGAGGGCAAGCCACAGATCCCTGTGTCCACTCGACATGGAGCCTGACACTCCTGCTGCAGCTGGTCAGGCAAGTAGCCGTGCACGTGTCCAGGAGAAAGAGGCCTCTCTCCTCTGTGGTGCCCTCAGCGGTACACCAAGACGTAGGTCAGGACGGTCGAAGAAAGCTCAGGCTCCGACCTCAGCAAAAGTCAAGGACTGAGCATCGAGATGATTAACCTGCTGCAGCTGGTCAGGCAAGTAGCCGTGCACGTGTCCAGGAGAAAGAGGCCTCTCTCCTCTGTGGTGCCCTCAGCGGTACACCAAGACGTAGGTCAGGACGGTCGAAGAAAGCTCAGGCTCCGACCTCAGCAAAAGTCAAGGACTGAGCATCGAGATGATTAGGGAAGAATCCCCAGAAGCGCCGGAGAACTGGCACGGAGACTGTCCAATCCTAAGTGCACAGGGGCGAGTCCGTAGGTTCCCCATTGTAACTCGAGAGGACCCCGTCACAACTTGAGAAAAACCAAAAGATTCTCCCCTGCAAGCGGGGTGAGGACCTCTTCTGCTCGGGCGTCTCGGGAGAAAGAACCTCTTCTCTCTTGGACCTCCAAAGTGTCGTCACCTTCTTGTTGTGACCCAGGAAGTTTCTCATTTCACCTGTCATTCCTCGAGGGGAACACCGAGGGTACCGCCATGAATGTAAATGAGCCCCAGTATCCCTNGTCTCGGGAGAAAGAACCTCTTCTCTCTTGGACCTCCAAAGTGTCGTCACCTTCTTGTTGTGACCCAGGAAGTTTCTCATTTCACCTGTCATTCCTCGAGGGGAACACCGAGGGTACCGCCATGAATGTAAATGAGCCCCAGTATCCCTGCTGAGCTTCAGATGAGGGTCCCTTTCCTGCTCTGTCGGGAAATGGTTCCCAGCTATTCACTCACATCCCAACTGGAGACACTTGAACCAAGACTGTTGGGAGCAGCATCAGGAGTCTTGGCACCATTCCCCAAGACCCCCAAATTCTTGGTTCAATCCAGGTGAACCTGACAGCCATGTACTGGATCAACTGTCACCCCGAGGCTCGAAGCCTGACACACTGGTACGTGTGACAGACATGGGTTGTACCTCGGGGTCAAGTCACAGATCCCTGTGCCCACTCGACAGGGAACCTTTAACAGGTGCTGCAGCTGCAGAGGCAAGTGTAAGTGTACATCTCCAGTCAAGACGAGGCCTGACTTTCCTGTGGGGGCTCCATGGGAATCCCATGATTTATGTCAGCATTGGTGAGGAAAGCTCAGGTACCAGGTTCAGCACCAGATGAGGACCGAGGACTCTGCCTTGACTGGGGAGGAATTCTGAAAGGCACATGGCAACTGGCAAGAAGACTGGCCTCTCCTGAGGCCACAGGGGCGGGTCCATGGTCTCCCCATCATAACTCTTGATACCCCGCCGCAACTCGAGAAATACCAGAAGCTTCTCCATTGCAAGCAGGGTGAGGCACTTATCCAATAAGGCATCTCTGGTGAAATCACTCCTTCCCTCTTGGATCTCGAAGGGATCTTTCACCCC
>SJYD01055792.1:3417-23208 GCA_006408635.1 Nanger granti
CTTCAATAATATATATATATTTTAAAAAGAGAGAGAAACATGTGGTCATAAAATGCATTTATAGGCACATATTAGAATGTTCTGGAATAATTCATTTTATGCAGTTAAAGGCAACCTAAGGAAAGAAAAAATGGAAAAGGGGGGAAAGAGTGAGACACTGACAGGAAGTGAGGCTAGGAGTCCTTGGGTGTCAAAGTCTGGAGAAAAATGGTGGCCTGTGGCTCTCCAGGCCCGATTCAGACTGTGGACCTGCATACATGGTGGCTTCTAGGATCTCTGGGCAAAAAAGTCTCCAAAGCTTTACAACAAATGACTTCACTCCAAGAAGCTCTGGAGTGAGACTGTCCTCCATACCAATGGGGGAGGGAGAGTGGATAATTATAACAAGTGTATCCAACAGAAGCTTCCAGAATACTCACCCCCAAATTTTCCCATACTTTTTAAAACATTCTTCATCAAACTCACACACACCCTGCAAGGAAAAACAAAAACAAAATTACATTATTAATATACTATATTGAACCCTACCTCTAATTCACAAAACTATCATTTTTCACTGGCAGTTGGAGGGAAGTTCTTATTCACAAATGTCTTAAGGGAAAGGAGAGAAAATAGAGGAGATATTTGAAACTGACAATTTAAAATCACTCCTATTATACAGAGTGAAGTAAGCCAGAAAGAAAAACACCAATACAATATACTAATGCATATATATGGAATTTAGAAAGGTGGTAACAATAACCTTGTATGTGAGGCAGCAAAAGAGACACAGATGTATAGAACAGTCTTTTGGACTCTGTGGGAGAGGGAGAGGGTGGGATGATTTGGAAGAATGGCATTGAAACATGTATAATATCATACATGAAACGAATCGCCAGTCCAGGTTTGATGCATGATACTGGATGCTTGGGGCTGGTGCACTGGGATGACCCAGAAGGATGGTATGGGGAGGGAAGTGGGAGGGGAGTTCAGGATGGGGAACACGTGTATACCTGTGGCAGATTCATGTTGATGTAGGGCAAAACCAATACAATACTGTAAAATAATTAACCTCCAATTAAAATAAATAAATTTATATTAAAAATAAATTAAATCACTCCTAAATTTTCTTTGAATATTATAGAAACTAAAACAGTTATCCCTGTCAGTGAATACTACTTACTCCTTGTCTTTCAGAAGGCTTTTCCTTGTGCATGTGTTGTCTAAAATCCTTTCATCTCTAATCCCCCATGGAGAGTTTCCCCCATGGACATGTGAGAAAACTGAAGCTGAGAGAAGAGTTTCCTACACACCCTTTCATCTCCTAGTTAAGCAGCCTTTTCATTTATCTCATGCGACTTCTAACAGAATAAGGAAGTTAAAGCGCCAGTGATGTATTTTAATCTCACAGATTTAAATAAGTCTAAGGAGTGTGTGCTGAATGAGAGAGTGAGTGAGTGAGTGAATGAACGACAAAGTGGACTTGCCTTCTAGTTTTCCAGCTCAACACAGAAAAAACGCGAAGATGCCACAACAAACAAAGGACAATGCGGTTTACATGCCTGGCCTGAGGTTTTACTTCTATAACTTAAAAAAAAAAAAAAAAGCCTTTTGCTAAGTTTCTATTGTGATATTCGAACTGTGGCATTGGAGAGGACTGCTGAGAGTCCCTTGGACTGCAAGGAGATCAAACCACTCAATCCTAAAGGAAATCAACCATGAATATTCATTGGCAGGACTGATGCTGAAGCTGAAGCTCCAGCACTTTGGCCACCTGATGCAACAAGCTGACTCACTGGAAAAGACCCTGATACTGGAGAAGTGGCGACAGATGATGAGATGCTTGGATGGCATCACTGACTCAATACATCAGTTTGAGCAAACTCCAAGAGATGGAGAAGGACAGGGAACCCTGGCGTGCTGCAGTCCATGGGGACACAACTGAGCGACTGAACAACACACAACAAAGCAAATGAAGTTCTCAGAAATGTGGGGTTTTTAGGTCCATCTACTAAGACGTTCATCTCGGAAAGGTTGATAGGAAATTACTGACTGCTTCTTCAGATGGATAAATATTTAGGAATTATTAGGCAGTAATGAGATAATGACAATCTCAATTGAGGGAATTGGGATCTAAGAAACAATCCTCATGTCTGCTGGAAAGGAAATCTGAGTCAGACAGCAGCTGGCACACAGGGCTCTGCCCATGGACAGCTGGACGTAGTTCACGACCTTCAGTTGAGGGACCGGGCCCTGGGGGAATCATCAGAGCATGATGAATATTAAGGTTCAGCCAGAATTCACAGTCCATCTGCCATCTGGTACATTTCCTCCAGTTAAATTAAACATTAAATTAAATTTTAAACAATTTTTTCAAACCATATCCTTTCTAGTGAATTTGTATATGTGATTCTGTCTTATTTTTAAAAACTCCACAACTTGTTTGGTCATTAAATATCTGAAGCAAATAGACAGTCACCATGTTGCCTCAGTTACACTCATTCCCTGATCAAACTCGCCCGTGAGGTGCCTGCTCGGAAGGCATAGAAAAAGTAGAAAGCTTTTGTTCCATCTCTCAAATCCCAAAAGATGTCATGTGTAGCAAAAGGTAGAGCAGAAAATGGAAAACAAAAACAAAAACAAAAACAAAAAAACCACAGGCATTAGCAGTTCCTGAGAGAATCCAAGTATGTGCAAATTACCTGATACATCAAAAACTAAAGTGTCCAAGCGATTCAGGAGGAAAGGGACAAAAGGGTACCCAGAGCTTATGCTACCAACAAGGCACATCAACAGTAGTGTACGCAGCATAATGAGCCACGACCAGGCATCCCTTCATGCTTTTCTCCTGACAATTAGTAGGGCTGTGCCTTGCTGGGAGTTTGCACCTGGCAGAAAGAAGATCCTCTCCACAAAGCTTACAAGGTGGAACTTCAAGTCCTGTGCTGACGCAACCAAGAGAGCTTGACTGTCTGAGGAGGCAAACCTGAGGCTCCTGAAACCTGACAATAGAGGCCTCGGGTAAAAAGGTCATGTGTGTTGGGGTCTACGATGCCATTTCTGGGAAGTAAGAAAACTCTCAACTGCCTCCTGAGGAGGAGAATTTTTACTATGGAACTCAGCTGGGATTTGCAACCATAAGAAGCAAAAAAGGGACATCAAGCAACACGCACCTTTCGGTAGGACAGAACGTTTCCAAAATAAGGTAGAGGTCTTGGCCCAGGAACTCCCAACTTCTTAAAAACCCCATAGGAATACGTTCCATATCTATGAATTGAGAGAGAAAATCCAGGTCATGGATTGTGGAATAAGTGCTGGAGCTGGCCAGTCACTAACTGGAAACTGGAACCATCAGCCTAGAGAGGTAATATATAGGTAATAAATAAAAACAGCAATTCTAAAAGCAATAATTACTTTCACTCATCTCCTTTCCCTCCTCCATAGTGAGACCACAAATAGCAGCTGAAATCTTGATGGTCCCAATCCTAGCGTGGATGCTTGATAAATATTTACAATTTGAGAGCTTCTGGGAGGTTTAAGCTATAATTCCTCCAAAAAATTCATTCATATGTATTTAGTAAGTTGACTCTTCAGTGATTTAGAGATTCTCATTCAAAGTACTCAGGGAAAAAAATTTTTTTCCTGTCTCAAACATGAGATTTTGTATAACTGCCTCCACCCAATGACAGAGTTACTAGAGCATAACATGGCATTGCTCTTATACTTATCCTTTCCCTTCCCTTTATGCTGTGGTTGTTTAGTCACTCAGTCATGTCTGACTCTTTGTGACCCCATGGACTGAAGCATGCCAGGCTTCCCTGTCCTTCACCATCTCCTTGAATTTGCTCAAATTCATGTCCATTCCGTCAGCGATGCCATCCAACCATTTCATCCCGTCACCCACTTCTCCTGCCCTCAATCTTTCCCAGCATCAGGGTATTTTCCAAGGAGTCAGTTCTTTGCACTGGAGCTCCCGCCATGATCTGACCTCATTTTAAGATCTGATTCTTCTTAACTCTGTCTTCACAAGCAGGCATTAAAATAAGCACTGCTTTTTATTTTAATTAAAATAATATTAGTTTATTAAGCGTAACTTGCTTTAGTATTTAATGGCAATTCAGTTCAGTTCAGCCACTCAGTCGTGTCCGACTCTTTGCAACCCCATGGGCTGCAGCACACCAGGCCTCTCTGTCCATCACCAACTCCCAGAGTTTACTGAAACTCATGTGCATTGAGTCAATGATGCCATCCAACCATCTCATCTTCTGTTGTCCCCTTCTTCTCTCGCCTTCAATCTTTCCCAGCTTCAGGGCCTTTTCCAATGAGTCAGTTCTTTGCATCAGGTGGCCAAAGTATTGGAGTTTCAGCTTCAGCATCAGTCCTTCCACTGAATATTCAGGACTGATTTCCTTTAGGATTGTCTGGTTGGATCTCCTTGAAGTCCAAGGGACTCTCAAGAGTCCAACAACACAGTTCAAAAGCATCAATTCTTTGGTGCTCAGCTTTCTTTATAGTCCAACTCTCACATCCATACATGACTACTGGAAAAACCATAGCTTTGATTAGATGGACCTTTGTTGGTAAAGTAATGTCTCTGCTTTTTAATATGCTGTCTAGGTTGTTCATAGCTTTTCTTCCAAGGAACAAGCGTCTTTTAATTTCATGGCTGCAGTCACCATCTGCAGTGATTTGGGAGCCCAAAGAAATAAAATTTCTCACTCTTTCCATTGTTTCCCCCATCTATTTGCCATGAAGTGATGGGATCAGATGCCATGATCTTAGTTTTCTGAATGTTGAGTTTTAAGTCAGCTTTTTCACTCTCCTCTTTCACTTTCATCAAGAGGCTCTTTACTTCTTTGCTTTCTGCCATAAAGGTGGTGTCATAAGGGTGGCAATATGTCTTTACAAATTAATTATCTAAACAATTAAAATGAGCCAGTTAGCATAACTGCCCCAAACGTGGGAAATGCAAACTTAATGGTTATTATAGAGACATATAGACTTGAATTACATCAGTGGTTGTGTAAATGCTTAACACCTGGAGTTAAAAATGGAACTAAATTTTGCCTACATACCTGAGTCAATTATATGATATCTATGAGTGTATCTGGGCTTCCCAGGCAGCTCAGTCACAAATAATCTGCCAACCAATGCAGGAGACCTGGGAGATACTGGTTTGATCCCTGGCATAGGAAGGTCCCTGGAGGAGATAATGGCAACCCACTCGAATACTCTTGCCTGGAGAATCCTATGGACAGAGGAGCCTGGTGGGCTACAGTCCATAGGGTTGCCAACAGTCAGACATGACTGAAGCAGCTTAGCAAGGATATACAAGCCAAGTGCGAACCAACTGAATTGAGTATTTTTTTTAAATTTAAAACTTTTTCACCTGTTGACAAAATATATCCTTTATACTCATTTTTCACTCCATTCTGGTCATCTTTCCTATCTGTAAGTGATCAGCTTAATATGCTCTGTCTATTTTCTGTATGTGTTCTTAGAAAACCTATAATCATGCCTCATGTGCAGAGGCTTTTATTTACTCTCTACCATTTTTTTGGACTGCACTGAACAGTATGCAGGACATGCATTATCTTTGTTCCCAGACCAAGGGATCAAACTTGGGCTCTTGGCAGTGAGAGTGAGAAGTCCTAACCTTTGTACCACCAGGGAATTCTCTCTTTAATATTTTTTTTATTTTGAGATAACAGTACATTCATAAGAATTTATAAGAAATAGAACAGAAAGATCTCATTTACTCTTAACCCAGTTCCACCCAATGGAGACATCTTTAAAAACTATACAGTAACCCAACAACTTCTTTGCTTTCTGCCATAAAGGTGGTGTCATAAGGGTGGCAATATGTCTTTACAAATTAATTATCTAAACAATTAAAATGAGCCAGTTAGCATAACTGCCCCAAACGTGGGAAATGCAAACTTAATGGTTATTATAGAGACATATAGACTTGAATTACATCAGTGGTTGTGTAAATGCTTAACACCTGGAGTTAAAAATGGAACTAAATTTTGCCTACATACCTGAGTCAATTATATGATATCTATGAGTGTATCTGGGCTTCCCAGGCAGCTCAGTCACAAATAATCTGCCAACCAATGCAGGAGACCTGGGAGATACTGGTTTGATCCCTGGCATAGGAAGGTCCCTGGAGGAGATAATGGCAACCCACTCGAATACTCTTGCCTGGAGAATCCTATGGACAGAGGAGCCTGGTGGGCTACAGTCCATAGGGTTGCCAACAGTCAGACATGACTGAAGCAGCTTAGCAAGGATATACAAGCCAAGTGCGAACCAACTGAATTGAGTATTTTTTTTAAATTTAAAACTTTTTCACCTGTTGACAAAATATATCCTTTATACTCATTTTTCACTCCATTCTGGTCATCTTTCCTATCTGTAAGTGATCAGCTTAATATGCTCTGTCTATTTTCTGTATGTGTTCTTAGAAAACCTATAATCATGCCTCATGTGCAGAGGCTTTTATTTACTCTCTACCATTTTTTTGGACTGCACTGAACAGTATGCAGGACATGCATTATCTTTGTTCCCAGACCAAGGGATCAAACTTGGGCTCTTGGCAGTGAGAGTGAGAAGTCCTAACCTTTGTACCACCAGGGAATTCTCTCTTTAATATTTTTTTTATTTTGAGATAACAGTACATTCATAAGAATTTATAAGAAATAGAACAGAAAGATCTCATTTACTCTTAACCCAGTTCCACCCAATGGAGACATCTTTAAAAACTATACAGTAACCCAACACACACACACACACCCAGGTACAGTTTTGCAGTCTATGGTTTGTTACCCATGGTCTATGTGCTTAACATATTGGTCTAAAAATATTAAGTGGAAGATTCCAGAAATAATTTATAAGTTTTAAATTGTGCATTGTTCTGAGCAGTGTGATGAAATTTTGCTCCATCTGACAAAATGTGAACCATCCCTTTCTTCAGTTCATCATGCCTGTTAGTCATTTAGTAGCTGACTTAATCATCAGATCAACTGTCATGGTATCACAGTGCTTGTGTTCAACTCTTATGTTGTAATGGTTGAATTCTTGAAACACAGTGTTCTTATCTGTAGAATGAAAACTGTGCTCAAGTCTTCCATTGCCATCACAGAAACTGAGTACCTTTCAGCTACACCCATGTCTCTGTCATCAGGCAATTTGGTTGATTTGGACTACAAAGAAGGATGATTGACCCTTATGTTCTCTGAAACTGTAGAAATGACCCAATGACTAAAGGATCCATTTCCAGACCATTCCCCACCTCGTGACATCTGGTCCTCCAACCAGTGATACTCACCTGCTAGGAACAGTGCCTTAGGTACACTCATTTTCCTGAAGATGCTCAATCACAAAGCAGCTAGATTTCTGCCTCTGACTTCAACTATCTTATAAACCAACTGAGGCTGGTACTCCCTATAGCAGGCCTGCCTATAGGTTATCCTTCGTGTATTATGTGTGTAAGCCCATGACTCAGGGTTCTGGATCTTTACAAGTCTGCTCACTCTAGTGTTACTGAAAGATGATAGAGCACAGGAAAAGAGAGGCTGAGGGAAGGGGCTGCCATCAATGGTTTAAACATGAACTTGCTAGACCTCCAAGGCTAACTCTGTAGAGGCAAATTACTAAGGTATGGCTGAAAAGCAGGCTGTGTATAAATGGTTCAAAATGCCCGACAGGCACTTTCACCAGTCTTCAGTAACTTTCCCGTGGAGGCAAAAGACACTTTGTATGACCAAAAATGAGTGGCCATAGACTGTTCCAGAATATTAAATTAAGCTCCTGTCTCTCCTTCTTTGGAAGCTAGCCTTTAAGGTAGCACAGGTTCAAATTTCTGTATAAATCCAGCAGTTTGACAATATGTGATAAGAGAAACCCTCAAAATTTCGTGGAAGGACCTATGTTGGAAGTGCCCATGGACGTACCTTGGCCAAGACTTGTTGGCGATATCTCTCTTTCCTCCAGAGCAAGTGGTAGAGGTGTGGGCACCAACTCCCACAACCAAGGGGGTAGCCTGTGCAATTCCCACCCTAGTTCCTTTCTCTGTATTCACAACCAAGGCAAAACTGGTTTCTGCTTCTGAACCTTCAGTGTGCTACATGAACTCAAAAGTGATGCCAAGCCACTGAGTGATCTTGTTGGCAACAGTGGTCCCACAGAGAGCGCTGGTCTAGTGTCTAAATTCACATGGTTCCACCGAGGCAGCAGGTGGACTGAGTGAATGCTTTGGTTTCTTTCTAGCTCCCCACTTTTTGGTACACTGATGCTTCTTTGGGTAAAAAGGAAGAGGCTAAAGATAAAGCCAATCATTTTTGTAGTTTTTACAATGCATCACCATAACAACAGCCTCGCCTGCAGTGACTGATTCCTAGCTGCACCAGTACCTTCTCAGACTACAGGGATGTTTGCCTGGTGGGGACACTAGCTAGTACCAGCCCTATTGTCAGACAGACCACACGCAGTGTGACTTAGATTGTATCTTGTCCCCAGGCTTCAAGCAGATGAGATGCCAAACTTATGGACCTTGTGTGGGATCAGGTCTGAGAAGTAGCTATGAGAGGTCTGCTCTGAGAAATATTCTCCCCTCCATCCCAATCTCTTTCTGGATGCCTCTCACATCATCACTGGCTCCCAGCCATGTATACTTATCTGCTCTGAAGACTAAAATAGCTTGCCGGACATGTATATTTTAAAAGATATATCACAGGAATATATTTATACACTAGATTCATATTCCAGGCATTATTCTAGAGGGTGGGCTTATTTACATACCTTTCTAGGTACTGGACAACAGTCCTCTTTTATCCTTCAGGGGAAAAAAAAACATGCTGGAAATACTCATTTCAATTTTTTAAGTGAAGTGAAAGTTTCTCAGTCATGTCCAACTCTTTGGGATCCCCAACTAGACAGTCCATGGAATTCTCCAGGCCAGAGTACTGGTCTGTACAGCTGTTCCCTTCTCTAGGGGATCTTCCCAACCCAGGGATTGAACCTCCGTCTCCCACATTGCAGGCAGCTTCTTTACCAACTGAGCTATCAAGGAAGTCCCAATTTTGGCAAAGTTTAATTTCATTTTATTTAGTACTAGATTCAATTATATAGAATGAAATTAAACCCTACCAATTAACTTTATAATATCAGACAGAAAATATGTTGCTGCAATACTTTGAATTACTAATATTTCTTTCAAAGAATTAAAATGAGGTTAATATTATTCATGTGCATGTCATCATGATTTCCTATACTAAAGGAAACTGAATTTGACATAGGGCTCATATGTGATTTGGAGGGGTATCTCTAAGCACTTGTTGAAAATAACTCCTCTCTCAACCTAATCCATGAGACCAGGTAGCCCACCACTTAAAGGAATTCTTCTGCTAGATGGTTTTGATTCATCCTCCTGTGCCATACTTAAAGAGGAAAAAGTGCTTAAAATCCAAACTGGACTCTGAGGCTTGTGACAGCATAGGCTTAGCAGATTTTTATCACAGGGAAAATAAATTTGTACACTGATGTAACCCTTCCAGAGATTAAAAGAAAAGATGAAAAAAATGAATATAATCTCAAGATTTCTGCCAAGTCTCCCAGATCTTAAGATTTCTCATTTGGGGCTCCATAGTTCTGCAGAGTACAGAGTGGGGGAAGTACAGAGTGGAGGAAGTACAGAGTCTTAGGAAGGGATGCCCTGAGGAGGGGCACAGAAAGGGGGAAGGGCTGAGCATGACAAGAAGGGTGATTGGTTTTCAGGTCCCCCAGTAAAGTCTGGATGCACCCAGTGCCTTGTGTAAATAACACCAGGGAAGGAGGTTCCAGAGCAGGAACTCCTGAGTGACAAAGGGGACGATCCTTCCCCATGTCTCTTGCAGTAGGTACAGAATCCAAGTCAGAGAGAATGAAACAAAAACCCACACTGCTCCTTGCCTCCAATTCCCAGCCATGGGAATCAGTGAGGACTATGCTGCACGTGGGCCAGTTGTTTTTAATTTGCCCTTGATGGACTCTGGTTGACTACTCTAGGTCCATGCAAACTGGTAGTCAATCAGAGGGTCATTTACAGGAGCAAAGAATGTCACAAACCCTCCTAACTATGCTAACGGCAACTTGGGAGTAAAGTTAACTCCTTCAACAGATGTGGGTAAGATCAATAATAACCCATTTGGCACCCATAGCACCCGATGCTTGAGCAACTTCCCCTCCATTTACTTTGAACTTTAAAAAACTAAGGGAACTCCCTTTCCTGATAAGCACCCCCAAGACCCAGGTTACAGAGGAAATGAGCCTGATGGTTACTCACAGATAGAGGAGCACCAGGCCAGTAGCCAGGAGAACCCAGGTTTCCGCAGAAAAGCTTGGGATTAGCTCCATGGCCGCTTTTCTTGGCAATTCCTTCCTCTGAGTTTCCTTTCAGCTATGAAGTTTCCTTTCTCTGCCTGCCTCTGAGTGTGGAGCTGCTGTTCACATTAGGCGGAGGTTCAGTGTGGTTGGGAGATTTATGTGCTTAGAAAGGAGGTGGAGCTGGAGCAGCAACCAACAGGAAGGCCACCTGGGCCCCACCTATAGGAGCCCTCTCTGCCTTGGTAGTTGGCCAAGCATCACACACACTTCAATTTGACCTCCCTTGAGTTCATATTCTGTAGGACATTAATAAACAATTCAATCAGTGTTATCAGTAAAGCCCAAAGGTTACAGAAACTCAAATAAAGCCCCTGGCTTTAATTCTCCTCTAAATCTGCCTGTCTCTATGGCTGCCTGTAGTCCAAAATATTTGAAACTCTTCAAACAAGATGGTGGTAGTTTAGTCACTAAGTTGTGTCCAACTCTTTTGGGACCCCATGGACTGTAGCCAACCAGGCTCCTCTGTCCATGGGAATTCCCAGGCAAGAATACTGGAGTTGGGTGCCATCTTCTCCTCCATGGGGTCAAACAAGATAGCTGTGCTGATTATCACTCATACAACTTTTTTCCTGCCTGGAAATGCCCCTGTGTCCCCTTTAGGCTCTTAATTATCCTTCAAAATGAAGCTCAGACAGAACATCTGTGTTGGACTCTTCCCTAACCAACCTCTTTGAGCAGATATAACCATTTCCTCCTCTGGGGATTTTTGTCCCCTGAAAATCTATCTCCTGCACCATGCTTTGCCAGGAACCAGTGTGAGGAACCCCACCCATGGAAAGGTCATGAGGAAGGAAGCCTGACAAAATGCAAGGGCGTGATCAGGCTTCAGGGGTTCCCCTTGGAATTTCCTGAGCATCCACCCCCCAAAACCAGAGTCTTCCTGCTTTACTGTGTTATGCTTTCCACCTACTCTTCTGACATTAACAGGGGGCTATCCCCTCACCACCTTTTTCTGTAAAAAGTTAATTCAGAGCTTTTAGATAATAAGTCTCTTGGGCATAATAGAGTATTCCAATCCACACCCCTCTGACGGCTTTCTAACTTGCCTGACAGGTCTGTCCGGATTTTTACAACTGTGCATGTGATTGTTTACAGCCTCCCAACCATGAGAGGCACAAAAAGCTTAAAATATTCTAGGAAAAATCATTAGAATAAAACTGATTAAGCGTTTCATTGTTGGACCAATACTTGCTGTCAAGTTTCCATATCCTTTATTGTTGTGTATCTGGGAGTGTATTAATTAATATAGTTGGTATATAGAAAAAACAAGTAGCAACATAGATCTTGCATTAAGTATCTTCTTTGTTATAACCCACTGCACCTTTGTTCTATAGGGAAGTAACTTTAGTGCTTTAAGGGTGATCCAGATTAAAGAAAAACACTTCAGGGGAAATGAGATTAACATTCATTAAGGAAGAGAGCCATAAAGTGTTAACAGGCCTCTTGGCCAGAAGATAATGTAAATTACCTGAGACCTTTTGTATACAAAAAGATATACAGAAAGGGTCAGGACTGCTGCCCCTGCATGACTGTATCTTCCATAATGTAAAACTTAGGGTATATAAACAACTTTTAAATAATAAAGTTATGGGGTTTTTGCACAAACTTGGCCTTCCCCGTGTCGACTCTCTTTCTCTCTTTCTCCTTCTCCCTTCCTCTCCTTTTCAGGCTGATCCCTTGGAACGAAGAGGCTCACTGAGTCTACTTACTTGCCCGGGCTTCTAAGACCCATGCAAGAGGGAACCTAAGGCGGGGCACCCTCCGCTATTCAAGCAGGCACCTGTGGCCCAGCGTAGACGGTGCAAGTTTCTTGTCTTGAGACTTTATTAGCTTTCCGTGCAAACCAAGGAATATCAGCCTCTTTTCTCCACTAATTTTCCTACTACACTATTTTTTCCTAATCTCTCTTTAAATTTCTAAATAAATAAGTTTTTCTCGCTGATTCTGTCTCCCTTTTGAATTACCCTGGGGCTGGACCCCGACAATGTTTGGTTTTCATACCTGCTACCTTCAGTGGATGGAGACTTGGGCACATACTGGTTACTAGCCAGGGTCATGTCCCAGGTACCTAGCAGAGTGCTTTCTGCAGAATGGGTATCCAGAAATGTAGATGGAATTGAGTTGGTAGAGGTAAGGGCACTGGGCACCTGTGTGCCCTCTCCCTGTGGCTCTTTGGTGACCACTCCATCTTCCTGAATTGTTAACACAACAATTGGTCACTGTCTCTGTACTTTCAGGAGGATCCATTAGGATCCTGTTGACAAGAGGGACCCAGAAGGAGAGGCAGGACATGTAGGAGAGGATGATGGCTGCACCAATGGTTATCAATTCAGCTGATTCTGGACCCACCTCAAGGCTCTTGCAAGTCAGATTCTAGATCAAAGAATGGTCACCTCTCTTTGGAAAGGCCACGATCCAAGATCAAAGGGTGTAAAGAGAGTGAGAGGAGAAAGCGGTCCAATGGCCAAGAGGACCCCAACATCATTAGCCAGCAGTGATGTGGCAGGTACAGCAACAGGACTCCAAAAAGACCACATGAGAGCATGTTATCTCTGGGGAATGTGAGGTGTGGGTGGGTCAGAGCAGAGGGGTTCCCACTTGTGGACACATAGGGAATTTGGGGGCTTCCCAAGTGTTGCTAGTGGTAAAGAACCCATTTGCCAATATAGGAGACCTAAGAGACACAGATTCGATCCCTGGGATGAGAAGATCCCCTGGAGGAAGAAATGGCAACCAACTCCAGTATTCTTTCCTGGAGAATCCCATGGCAGAGGAGCCTAGAGGGCTACAGTCCATAGGATCACAAACAGTTGGACATTACTGAAGAAACTTAGCATGCACAGCACAGGGACATTTTATTGGATAACAAGGAGCTGATACAGAGGAGGCCTAGAGTAGCTGTTGGTATCACATGCTGGAGGCCTCCCCTTGGCTGCACTTAAGTTGCTTTAATCATATCTGATTCTGTGACCCATGGGCTATAGCCCGCCAGGCTCCTCTGTCTGTGGGATTCTCCAGGCAAGGATACTGGAGTGGGTTGCCATGCCCTTCTCCAGGGGATCTTCCCAACCCAGGCATCCAACCAGGGTCTCTTATGTCTCCTGAATTGGCAAGCTGGTTCTTTACCACTAGGGCCACCTGGGAAGCCCAGGCATCTATGTAACCCTGCTGAATTCCTGATGGGAGCAGGATGAGGGCTGAGCATCAGGAATTTACAATGACTCACTATCAGCACTCTGAACCAAGTCCTGTGTCTGCTTGGCCTAGGTAACCATGGATTATGTGAAAAACAAAATCTCAAAGGTTCTTAAAACTTAATAGAAACACAAGGTATGTAAGCTGTGTTTGTGCACTTCCTTCTCCCTTTATCCTGTCTCACTTTCACTCCTTCTGCAGAAAGTGATACTCATCTCTTGCTAACTTTTCCCCTCACTCTGGCCTGAGCGTCCCCAGGGCTCTCCTGTACTGGCCCGAGTGAGTGGAAGTCTTATTAGTAAAGTGCAGTAAGTCCCAACTATGCCTCCTGCCCTATTTAACTTCCTTGGGAGCTTGTCATGGAGCATGACATTTCTATCATCATAGTTTTTCATCTTTGGTTTCAGGCTTCCTCCAGGAGGCCCCTATTAAAATCCACAGCTTCCACTGAGAATTATAATGTTTGAACACATCTATTTGTCTGTCCATTGCTTCAGTTCAAGTGAGTGACTGTCAGGTGCTGGTACTGTGCTGTGGCCTAGAAGCTATACAGTCCTGTCCCTTGGGAGCAGCCTCTCAGTGGAGGAAGTGAGACACACAACTGAGCTCAGTATGGGGCATACCTTTTGGAGTCTTTGAGGAAATGGAGCCCTAGAGAGAGGCAGCAAAGGAGAGAAATGGATGGAAACTTGAGTACCAACAAAGGACAGATCTGGGAAGCTGGAAGATGATCCCCAGGGAAAGTGAAGTGAAAGTGAAAGTCGCTCAGTCGTGTCTCTTTGCCACCCCATGAACTATACACAGTCCATGAAATTCTCCAGGCCAGAATACTGGAGTGGGCAGCCTTTCCCTTCTCCAGGGGATCTTCCCAACCCAGGGATTGAACCCTGATCTCCCACATTGCAGGTGAATTCTTTACCAGCTGAGCCAGAAGGGAAGCCCAAGAATACTGGAGTGGGTAGCCTATCCCTTCTCCAGGGGATCTTCCTGACCCAGGAATTGAACCAGGATCTGCTGCATTGCAGGTGGATTCTTTACCAACTAAGCTATCAAGGAAGCAAGTCAGATAGAAAGTCCAAGGGCTTTTGATACATTTCTGCCCTCTTTTGGTGCCTTCTCTGGGTACCTTTGGGGTTTTCCTAGTGGCTCAACTGTAAACAATCTGCCAGCAATGCTAGAGACCCAGGTTTGATCTCTAGGTCAGGAAGATCCCCTAGAGAAGGGAATGGCTACCCACTCCAGTATTCCTGCCTGGAGAATCCCATGGACAGAGGAAACTGACGGACTCCTGTCCATGGTGTCGCAAAGAGTGGGACACAATTGAGCAAGTAAACACAAACACACACTGTGTGCCTTTAAGGAAGGTCATGTTAAAATCCGCCATGTACATATATAGAAGGTGAAACTCAGTGACTGCAAGTGGCTTCCCAACAGCTACTGATCAGAACATGGTATAAATAATATGATGAAAGATGGCAAGTGTTCTGCTCTGAAATGTCAATATTCAAAGTTTGCAGTTTCATGATGAAGGTCACTCTGAAATAATGAGACTCAAGGCTGAAGCAGCAATTGGGTTAAAAGTTAGGCTCCTCTCTCCATGACTAACCCTGCCCAGGGGCTCCCTCCATGGTCTCCAGAATCAAGGACTTCATCTCACCTCAGGAGAAACAAGGACAGATGTTTGTCATGACAGGTGCTTGTCACATGTCTATACTCTCCACTAAGAGGAACGCAAAATACATCCCCCAGGAAGAGATTCAGTGTTATCTGATAACTACCGACAACTTGATTCACTCAGCCAAACCCACAGCCTTTCTTATTCTTCTTGGAAACAAATTCCTTATGGAAACGATATACTTTCACCTTCCTCCAAAATGCATATGCCAATATTATGGTTTTCTCATTAAACCTTATACCCCATCACCTTCCCAATTCACCTCAGGGCCTGGTCCAGCTGGTTGGAATCTATCCCAGGGGCAATAATCTAGTCAAGTCCTGAGAAAAATGTGTAGCCAGAGCCACATCCTAGCAAAGGCAAATGGCCTGCTCTGCAAGGGGAAATAACAGAAGGCGTGATCTTTGTGCCCTTTGTTCCACAACCAGACACACTTGACTTGAAAAATCTCACATACGAAGACCGTGAAGGAAGACGTGTGCCTGAAGAGCGCCCCGCACCTCACGTCTCTCATCTGGTCATTTGTGTACCGATGGCCTCGGCATGGTCAGAACTCTGTCCCCAGTGCTTCATGTGCAGATGCGACTAAGAGCCAGAGATTCCTCACGTGGAAGATAGAGAGAAATAGTTATTGTACAGCCAAAGTAAACTAATTATACATGTTTTGAAAACACAGTGTCCTCATCAACGATACATGGCTTATCTTTTCAGACCTTAGCAATCAGTCTGAGATGGAAATCAAAGAACACTCATGGAACTGGGAATTAGGCTCAGATATCAGGAGAGGTGAGCAGGGTGTCAGGGACTCAGTGATGCAAGAGGCTCATTCAGTCTGCTATTCCTCTCCTTTTAGAGGTGACTCCTCTTCTGGGAAGCCTGTCCTGACTTCCATTGGCTGAGAGAATTGCTCAGGGTATGAGGAGGCCATATTTCTCTGGATTGATGTGTGTGTTAATTTCCAATTTCACAGATCATGGGTCTGTAACCAGAGCTCTGCCCCAACACAGACAAGAAAGTCAGTCAATAGGGGCTGGGATGAGGTAGTGGGATGTTCTTTCTGACCCACACACATCCCACCATGAAGAAATACACACACACATGTGCCCTTAAGCAGAAGCACTTCCATGGACTTCACAGCAAAGAGAAGAGAAAGACCTCATCATGGCTACTCACATTCTACCATTCCTGAATTTCTGTTTCTTGATAAATGAATCACTAACATCTCTACCACAGAAGTTCTTCTACCTTAGAAAGTTCTTTCATATCTCTCAATTGATTACCCTGAAAACTATGTGAGATAAGCAGTGTTGGGATTATCTGATTCCCACTTTACAGATGTAAAAACAGGAGCTCAGAGTGGGGAAGAATCTTGCCCAAATATTGAACAGCAAATGTATAGTGTGGAGCTAGATCTCGTAATTCTAAATTGTGCCAGTGATATGTTTGCCTGGGTTCCAAGAGGCCTCCTGAAATAACTTGGCAGATTGTGTCAACCTCTTACGGGATAAATATCTCCATCATGCTTCTACTGTTGTTTTAAATGCTAGAGTTATTTGTGGCCACAAAAGAGAGAGCAGATGACTAAGTTTTATGTATTCATGAACTCATGGTGTAAGCAGATAAGGGGTGTTGCAAATAGTCCTGACATGTCACAGTCAGAATCATCTGGGTTTCCAAGAAAGCAGGAAATGAAAGATGAATGAAACCAAGGAGTGAAAGAGGAATCAGAGGAGGCAGGCAAGTTTCAGAAGATCACCAGGAACGAAACTAATGACACAGGAGGTGTAAAATGAAAGAAAAGATCAGCATCACAGGTTAGCTGCAAAAGAGGAGCAAAGTGTTGGCCGTCTCTCCTAATCAGTGCAGTAACCTTCTAAGGAGTTTTTATCCAACCCTAGACTGGCCTCACCCAGGAAATTCCCTACTCTGCCACCAGACAGAGCCTGGTAATACATGAGTGATGCATCATTCCTCTATTACTCAAATCTTTCCAACCACTTTCATCATCCACAGAATTAAACACAAATGTCATGGGCAGCTATTCAAGACCCATGTTGGATGTTTAGGTCACTTTCATATCTTGGTTATTGCAAACAGTTCTGCAATGAGCAAAGGGTTTCAAAGTAGCCCTTTCTTGAGATTAATGGCTAGAGGTAGAACTTCTGGATTTTATGGTAGCTCTCTTTCGGCTTTTTGAGGAATCTCCACGCTGTCTTCTGCTGTGGCTGCACCAAGTTACATTCCCAGCAACAGTGCAGGAAAGTTCCCTTTTCTCCACATCATCACCCACATTTGTTGTTTCTTGTCTCCTTGATAGTTTGTCATTTGGACAGGTGTGAGGTGGTATCTCATTATGGGTTTGACTTGCATTCCTGATGATGAGTGATGTTGAGCACATTTTCATGTGCCTGTTGCCATCTGTATGTCACCTTTAAAATGTCTATTCAGGTTTTCTGCCCACTTTTTAATCAAGCTGTTTGGTTTTTTAATATTGACCTGGGGTATTACACTAAGTGAAATAAGTCAGAAGGAAAAAGAAAAACAAATACTGTATGATTTCACTTATATATGGACTCTGAAAAACAAAGTAGAATATAGAAAAAGACTGTATTACAAAAATACAAAAAAAAATACAGAAAAAGACTCACAGATACAGAGAACAAACAGGTGGTTGCCACAGGGGAGGCAGGTTGAAGGACAAACAAAATGAGTGAAGGGAATTAAGAGGTACAAACTTCCACATAGAAAATACATAAGTCACTGGGATATGATGTTCACACAGGAATATAGTCAATAATATTGTCACAAATTTATATGGTGACAGATGCTTGCTGGTCTTACTAAGGTGATCAAATTGCAATGTACTAAAATATAGAATCATTATATTGCATGCCTGAAACTAAGTAACTTTGTATGTTAATAAGAACTCAATTTCTTAAAATAATTTAAAAATAAATTAATAAATAAATGGTGAAAAAAAGATCTGTGTGCATCTGGCCACTGCTGACTTCTTCAGGCTTGTCTCAGTTCACTTCCAGTGCAAACATGAGGTTTTAAGAAAATGGTATGATGTGCTGTGGAGAAGGCAATGGCATCCCACTCCAGTACTCTTGCCTGGAAACTCCCTTGGACAGAGGAGCCTGGTGGGCTGCAGTCCATGGGGTTGCTGAGTCAGACACGACTGAGCGACTTCACTTGCACTTTTCACTTTCATGCATTGGAGAAGGAAATGGCAACCCACTCCAGTGTTCTTGCCTGGAAAATCCCAGGGATGGCAGAGCCCAATGGGCTGCCATCTATGGGGTCGCACAGAGTCGGACTCGACTAAAGCGACTTAGCAGCAGCACGATGTGCTGTTCCCAAGCCCCCAGACGACTGGTCTTCTTGCGTCTACACAACCATTCTTCCATCTGAAATGGGTCCAATCCATTTTCCATCATGAATTCCTAGACTTCCTCTGGGAGCCAGCCAGGGCACCATCTTCCCCAGTGACCCTTGTCCTGAACATGTAGGTGGTGGGGAGGGTCCCACTTCTGCATGATCACAGTTCTCACAGTTATCACGTGGAAACATACTAACTCTCAGACCATGATATCCACTGTAATTCATGTGCAGGGGGAATGTTAAAAACTACACAAGCCTGGGCGCACCTGAATATTTGAAATTCATGGGATGAAGTCAAATACAAGAAAACTGCATCTATTACTTTAATTGTTGCTAAGAATTGTGAAAAACATTAGTTGAAATATTAAAAGCAATAGCCTAGCTCCTAGGGAACATAACTGAGCAAAACCAGCCAAAGAATAGAAAGCTAAACAGTCTCAAAATTCCTTTAAAAAGTAAGTGGAAGTCAAATCTTCTTGCAAGGAAATATCACATTCAGAGAGTTTTACGGTAATCTTCAAGAAACACATATGTCTTAGCCTGCTTTCCCAAGAAAGGAGAGCTTGAAATACAGGCTTCCGTGGTACTATCTTCTGGGGAATTTGATCCAGGGGAGAAAGAGTGAAGGAAAATAGGAATATAGCATGGAAGAAGCATCTATACCAGATTCATTACCAATCTGGCCAACATTTGGTAAAAAGAAACCAACTCTTTGATCACCTGACCATCTTCTGAGAGGCCAATGACCACTCAGAAGATGCAGCCCATCCAGGGGACTGAAGAGGGAAGAGGGTATTTACTGGTTTCCCTCTCCCTTTGGGAAAATGTTCCTCCCACAGGGAAGTAATTCTCTAAAACTTCTGTATTACAGAAGAATTGCTGGGTTGAGAGGCACAGTCAGGCTTCCCTGCACAAATTCAGTTGGAATCCATATAAAGATGGCCCCTGTAGGGTGGCAGGGCCAGAGACCAGGCAGGCACACTAGTTCTCTGTCTAGCAGATTATCCCCAAATACAACCCCTTGAAACAAGCACTTACTGTGTCACAGCTCCTTGGGCTGAGAGTCCAGGTGTGGCTTACCTGGGTATCTCTGGCTCAAGCTCTCTCCTGCTATCAGGCTGGGCTGCCTCTCA
>SJYD01055792.1:30202-42594 GCA_006408635.1 Nanger granti
TTACCACAATAAGCTCAGTTAGCATCCACTACTCATAAGAGACAGAAAAGGAAAAAATACCGTTTTCCTCTTTTGAGCACTTTTAGGATCTACTGTCTTCTACTATATAAAAGTGTCAACTATAAGCATCGAGTTTTACATGATATCCTTGTACTTATTTTTCTATAACCGGAAGTTTGTACCTTTCGATCACTTGCATCCAGTTTCCCTTCTTTATCTTTGATTCTCTGTACTTACTCTGTAATTTATGTCAAGACTGGATAGTGAAAGCATTCATCCATCATTCTTGCACAAAATATTTTTTGAGCACTATGCCTATGAAGCATTAAGACTTTTTTTTTTTTTTTTTTAAATATCCCCTGGTGCCAAGGGCAGGGCAAATGGTGAAGTTCTGATGACCTACAGTGGTTTGTCTGAAATTTTTAGCCCCTTTCTCACCCAGTCACTCCTTCTGGATTGGGGAACCAACAGAGTGACCTTCTAACCTCAGTTGACTGGAGGACAAGCAAGGAGCTGTGGAGGGAGGAGCCCCTACCCACAGAGGACTGGGTGGAGCTTGCAGGGGCATATGCCCTTCCCAGGGGTGCCCACGGCCCCCTTTCTCTCAGGGCTGAGTCCCCTGTGTGTACACACTTACAGCACATCCACAAGTAAAATGAAAACTTTTCTATCCTCCTCTTCCCTGAGAAAACTACTCAAAGGGAGGAGCTGTTTATTAAATGTATGACTCCTAGAAATAAGCCTTATTTTAGGGCCATGCTTGAGATGAATCAATGCCAACTCTTCTGTGTGCTCCTCAGACAGAGATTCCAGGTATTTTTATAACTGTAACAAATTATTTTTTTTAAGTTTCAAATGGTATGTATTTCCCTGCAGGTAGACACACATAAAACAAGCAAGAACACAAATGACATTTTATAAATTTTTAAAATTCAAACTGTTCCAAATTTGCATCCAAGAGCTCTATTCAACTGCAAGTCACTCCTTAAACACTTGCCTGATGACGTCAAGGCACCACTGGACATTTATGGAAGGAATAAATGAGGGGATACAGTTAAAGACCTTTTTAGGCACAAGGAAACAAAAGAACCACACTGGCTGGTTCAGGGACAAAGTCTAGTTAGGTGGTAGGGCCCATGATGCCAGCCTGTGGTACCTGTAAACACAGCAGAGGGGAGAGTGGGCTCCGGCCTGGATGAGAGGCCGCATGGAGGGGCTCGGGACTGAACTGGAGCTCGAAGGGGGAGGAGGGGCTGTAGGGTGGACAGGAGGACACACCGTCATCCTGAGAATGCAGAGGAGCCCAGCTGGACGGCAGCAGGAGCCCCGGCAGGCGAGGGGCTGGGAGCCCTTCCCATCCGGCAGAAACGCTCTCACTCAGGGATCACTGTGGCTGCCCAGGAGGATCAGTGGGGGCGCCCTCGACACCACACTCTGGGGGATTATTTTAGAGAGTCTGAGGTGACCTCGGCACCGGGATATTGCTCCCCAGTAATTTCTTTATACAAATAGTGACTGAGAGTCACTGTCAGAGGAGTTTCTGTTAAGTTCCGGCGGAGAAGGGGATCACTGAAAAGTCATGACATGGGCATCTCTGCCCTCACGACTTTGTACAACATTTTCCTTCCTTCCAGTGGACATGAAACCAAATTTTAAAAGTTGCTCAAGTTCACTGACTTTGTATAGTCATGTCGTGCTAACTGCCTTGACTCTAGATGACTTTACAGTTGGGTCTTTATGAAGCCACAGACTTAGCCCCCCAGGGATGAACAACACTTAAAGGTCACAGATGGATTCAGACAGATTCTCTTTCTAGTAAGCTAAATTATTATTTGAATAGTCACAACCTTATAGACACAGAGAGATACACCTCAGTTAAAAAATTCACAATAAAACATTATTTATGCAAATAATGAACTGCTAACCTGTGTTTCTTTACAAGGTTTGAAAGAGAAGTTCTGCAGGATTCTGATGATAGCAAGTTTCATGTTCATGATGGCAAACCTCATGCCAATGCAATTTCGGGGTCCAGTACCAAAAGGCAGGTAGACGTGAGGATTCATGCTGTCCTTGTTCTTCTTACTGAACCTGAATCCACAACAGTAGATGAAACAAGTAAATGAAACAGAAACATCACAGGAGCTCCAGGTGTGAGATTTTAACTTAAACCCTCAACCAGTAGCATAAGGGAGACTCCTGTGGGCGGGTGACTGAATCCTGCTGTGGTGATTTTGCTGTGAGAAAGGTAAGCCCCAGGGCCTTCCCATTCCCCGGACCCCACAGGAGCTTTCAGTCCTGGTGAGCAGATGAGATGAAGGACGTTTTATCTTTAAATATGAAATTTACATTCAGGGTGGAGAGGTGCTCACGCTCTGAAAGGCAGTTAGGAAATGAGACTGACTGCAGAAAGAGAGGGTTCCTTCATCCACAAACACTTACACTGGTCATGTGTTCAGAGACGAAGGAAGCAGGGAAAATGCCTCTGGATATTTCAGTTGTTAGTTTTCTATTTTCCGTTTGCTTCCTCTTGTGTGGGTATGTCTCTCTCCCATACACAGAGGTTGCTGAGGTCAGTAGATTGATGAGGGCATATGACTCAACTCTACTCTGGTTCAATCACTGATTTCCTTGTCTGTTCCACAAACCAATAAAGTCCATGATGGCCAGACCTCTGCTTTATTCAAATTTGACTCCTCAGATTTGGATTTGGAGAAGTGATGATGACACTGTGGTTGTATATATTTTAAAGAGTCCCTATTATACAAAATATTCTGGAAGAATATTCTGGAAGAATACATTAAACATGATTCATAAAACTTGTGCCTATAAACTATACTGTGTATATGTCAAAAACTCTTTATAATTGGCTTTAACATTTGGATTTCTCACTCCTTCGACCAGACCCCGACAGACACAGGTGAGCACTAACTCTCTGCTCGACAGCTGAGTGAATCAGAGTGAAGTACAGTGAGTGGTCTCTGGTTTTAGGTTTCTGACGCTGCAGGAGGGGAAGTTGCTGAGCTTGAGGCAGACACAGAGGTTCCCTGGTCCAGAACAGAGGACTTGGTGGACTCTGACTCCTCTTTCAACAATGCTACAGGCACAGGTTATGCTAGTACTAGGGACAAAAGGGTGAACAAGACACAGTCCCTGCTGTCAGGGAGCTTATAGTCAGGAGCTCATAAAATGCTAGATCCCAGACAGTGCCCTAAAATGTTCAATCCAAATTTTGTTCACCATAAAATAAATGGGAGAGCATCAATTATTTCCAGAGTCCCATCTGTGCCCAAAGAAGAACCTGGCTCGGAATTCCCAGAGACAATGCTCTCCAACGGGGCTGTCTAGATGTCTAGAGAGCAGAGGACTTCTCTTTGGAAGGTCAAAAAACCTGGAGGCAAAAGGGAGCTGGCCCAGGTCTACAGCCACAGACAGAACCAGGCCACCTATGTCTCCTCCATCCTCACTGAGGCTGCTGGAACCACCTGGGATGAGACCACTAGGTCCTCAACCTACAGTCCTACAATAATAACGGAGGAAACAGCAGCCACTGTTTAAAAAAATGGAAATGTGGGAATGTTAGTGATGAATTCAAAGAGCTAACGAGAATAGAAAGAAAGACTTAAAGGAAATAAAAACCAGTACCCTTAAAATAATATAGCTGTTCAGTAAATTATAGCAGGTGTAACAATCATGAAGTGAAAGTGAAGTCACTCAGTCGTCCGACTCTTTGTGACCCCGTGGACTGTAGCCTACCAAGCTCCTCTGTCCATGGGATTCTCCAGGCAAGAATACTGGAGTGGGTTGCCATTTCCTTCTCCAGGGGATCTTCCTGACCCAGGGATCGAACCTGGGTCTCCCGCACTGGAGGTAGACGTTTTAACCTCTGAGCCACCAGGGAAGCCCACATCATATATATATATATATATATAAACAAAGCTGTTCAGTAAATTATAGCAGGTGTAACAATCATGAAGTGAAAGTGAAGTCACTCAGTCGTCCGACTCTTTGTGACCCCGTGGACTGTAGCCTACCAAGCTCCTCTGTCCATGGGATTCTCCAGGCAAGAATACTGGAGTGGGTTGCCATTTCCTTCTCCAGGGGATCTTCCTGACCCAGGGATCGAACCTGGGTCTCCCGCACTGGAGGTAGACGTTTTAACCTCTGAGCCACCAGGGAAGCCCACATCATATATATATATATATATATAAACAATCATATATATATATGTTAAAAACACAGAATTCCATTTATACTTTACTGTTAAATATAGTAAGCAATTGAAAAATAAAACTATATATAATGTCATTCTAAGTTTTAACAATCTGTATATGCATAGAAAAATGTCCTCGGGACTTACATTGCACTATTAATGAGGCCTGTCTTAAGCTATCGGACCTCCCTGATGGCTCAATGGTAAAGTATCCACCTGCCAACGCAGGAGACATGGGTTCTATCCCTGGGTTGGGAACATCCCCTGGAGAAGAAAATAGCAACCCACTCCAGTCTTCTTGCCTGGAAAATCCCACGGACAGAGGAGACTGGTGGGCTACAGTTCATGAGGTCACAGAGTTGGAAATGACTTAGTGACTAAACAACAAAAAAGCTTAAGGTTTTAGGAAAGCACACAACTAAAGCTTTCTTTTTTTTTTTTCTTTTTTAGTTTATGGTTGGTAAAGTTTTTAATCAAATAATACCATTCTTGGAAAAAGTAAAGACATTTAACAATAAAACGATGTAAAATAAAATGATTGTATAGTCACATATTTGTCACCCACAATGAGAGTCATCAGAATACGCTCTGAACAGCTGGATCAGGAGGGTCCCCTTCCCTGGGATCTTGTACCTTTCGGGACGGAACTCCTTAGGCTCTGGCCAGAGCTCTGGGTTGTTGTGAAGCACAGAGACTGGCACTGTCACTGTTGTGCCTTTGGGAATGGATACCCCGTGGACTTCCACATCCTTCTTACAGAGCCTCTCAAGTCTAACAGCAATTGGAAACATTCTCAGAGTCTCATTCACCACCATGTCAAGATACTCCATCTGTGCCAGGGCATCGTAGGTCGGAGGCGCCTGGGAACAAAGAAATAGATTTTGATAAATTAAGATATCAGATCAACCTTCAACTCCATCTGTGTAGGCCTATTGAAATGTTAGGAGCTCCAGGGAATAATTTAAATTGGTAAAGGACCTTAGCATTTATATACATTACTATCATGTCCTTTGACCTCTCAATGCCCATTGAGATGAAACACCATAGGTTATCAAGGACTGTATTTTCTCTCTCATGAAAACAACCATGACTGACAGACTAGGACCCTTACTCTTAAGTGAAAAAGTCCAAAGTCAATGTTTCTTTTAAAAAGTGAGGCCACACAACTCTACCAAGGCAAGAACGTGTAAAAGAGCAAATCCCCTATTCTCAGTTGAAGACTCCTGACTGCTCATTCTCTTCATCACACATATACAGTCTGGAAACAATATATGAAAATTCTATAAATAATTTGGGGAGAAACAAGTTCCTTTCTAAACCAAATCTGCAAATGAAGAGTAAGATTGGGAACACAATTTCAGAGGCAGGGAGGTTATAAGAGGATCAGAACCCCAACCTCTGCTGCTAGAAGAGTCTCTTATTATCCCTACAAATGTGACCCAAAGGTCTGAAGGTCTAAACAAGCCATTGCAGCCCCAGGGTTCAGGTCTCCACACACCACAAAGAACTCCAGTTTGGGCTGAGATTTGAAACCACTGGGGGTGATACATGGCTGTCACGTGGGGTAATATTTAAGGAGAAACATTATAGAGGATAAGAGTGGCTCAGGAGCCAGCACCCTGGATCACAGCTTGACTTGATCACCACCATGTACACGACTAGAGTCTGGAAGTATTTCATCTCCCTGTAGCTCAGGTTTCTCATATGTTACATGGAGACAGATGGAGCTGACCCTCCAGAGGGTTGTGTGGCAGAGACACTCACTGCTCACCCAGCATCCATGTAGTCCCCATGTATCCCATCCCACTTGAGGTTATGGCCAAATCATCCTTTCCAACAGGCTGTGAACTGAGGTGATTATCTCAGTTCAGAGACAAGTCAGTTAAAAACCCAGTAAACGACCCTTGAGTTCCTTATTCCACAGAAGACAAGAAGGCCTCATGTTTCTGACAAGGCAATTACAACAAGGTAGAGGCTCTGATTCAGTTTTCCTGAGTGACTCTGTGAAGCAGAGCTATCCACTCCATCCTCCACTAACAATCCATGTTCAACATGTACACATGGTTGATGGAAAACTTTGCTATGAAAGCCCCGAGATTCTAGGCTTGTCTGTTACTGAAGCATAAAGCTAGCCTCTCCTGACTCGTAAAGAATTTCTTGAAAATTAAATGCATTTATAAATAGAAAGTATTTAGAACCGACATATAAAGTAAGAAGCACATATCAGCCAACAGTACTAGTATTATAAGTATTCTTTTTTTAATTTTTAATTGGAGGCTAATTACTTACAATATTGTGGTGGGTTTTGCCATACATCCATATGAATCAGCCACGGGAGTAAAGGAGAGAATGCAATGCCTTAGCTAGCCTTGGTCTGTTAGTGACCTTTCAATCTTCTTGTAATTAAGAGAATCCCAATATGGGGTTTCCCAGAGAAGAAATATCATCTCTAATTTATGCAGGCCCTACAAAGTATTTGAAGGACCCAGGATTTGAAAGGTCATAAGACTTGTCCAAAACCAGTCAGGTCTCATACTCGTGTCCTCTGTTTCCTACAGAATATCCTTTCTTGTACAGCAGGCTTCACCTAGTTTAAAGTTTACACTGGGCAGCAGAGTGAATTAATGGTCCCAATTCTCCACCATTTCCTCTGTCCATTCCCTTTGCCATTAACTCTGCGGTGCCCTCCCATTCTGACTCAGGTTGCTCAGGTGGCTCACTTTGAACCTGTGGAATATTCACCAAATGTAATGCTAGCAGAGTTCTGAAAGTCGCCCATGGGATCAGGCCTCTTGCTCATGGCATCTGCCACTGCCTCAAGAAGCAGACATGCGGAGACTGAGACACGTGAGGAGCGTGTGTGGAGTTGAGTCCGTCCAGCCGCTTATCTAAGGCCAGCCTAGATTAGCCAACACCCAGATCACAGCAAGTCCAGCCAATATCAATAGATAAATATGCAGACACCATGAACCTGGGCAAACTCTAGGAGACAGTGAGGGACAGGGAGGCTTGGCGTGCTATAGTCCATGGAGTCGCAGAGTCCAAAATGCTTAGCGACAGAACAACAACAAATGCAGACACCAGAGAAATAAGTGTTTACTGTTCGTTTGGATCCTTTTCCACTGCACCACCTGGGAATGGAGGTAAATGATTTGATGCTTATGCTTTGGGCAAAACCTCCTGAGAAGTAGAGAGAAGACAATTATGCGAAGGCTTCACCTTCCCCCTCTCTCTCCAGGTATCACCACTCACCTTATTGGGGAAAGTCACATCAATCTCCTCCTGAAGCTTCTGCTGGACATCAGGGTGAGTGGCCAATTCATATATAATGAAGGAAAGAGTACTGCTAGTGGTCTCAAAGCCACCAAAAATAAAGATAATACTTTGGGCCATGAGTTCTTGGTCAGAGAGAGCTAAAAAGAAAGTCAAGACATTTTAGGTAAAGCATGGCAATGTAAAAATCACAGTTTAGATGATGAGACATTCCAGTAAAACTCCCAAACCCCTAGGGGAAATCAAGTAAAAGTAATTTAGACTCAAACTGAGAGTGATTTCCACTCTGTGTCTGCCTCACAGAGCCGAGAAAAAGCCAAGAACTGTCTTAATTGAGTTTTTCCCAGGTCTATACTATTCTTGGCCCTCTGTTCCTGGCAATTCCACGCCCCCACCAACACAGCTGGGTATTTCAAGAGACAGCAGTTCTAACATTTACAGTGTTATCAGCGTGTCCCTTAGAGATCTGTAAAAGAACTTTAGCTCTAAGTAAAATGGAGCAGCATTCCCTTCTAGAATATTTTAAATTATTCTAGTTAAACTGCAGTTTGATTTAAGAGATTTATGATACTAAGGCTATATGATAGGGGAAACTGAATTATATTTTATCAAAACATTTCCAGGAACATGAGAGTACAATACTGGGCTACAGTTAAACTCTCGCTACTCAAAGAGTGGTCTATGGACCAGCAGCATGAGCAGGATCCAGAAGCCTAATACAAATTCAGAACTATGGAAACAACATATAAACTCCAATCATGAGATGTGGAGATGTATGAACACAATGTAGCCTGAGAAGTATGGATAATGCCCTTGAGAGTAATCAGGTAATACAAGACCTGGGGCACAAGCCTTCAAGGGGAGGATCGAGATAAGTATAGAAGCTACAGAAATCAACAAAAAGCTTAAAGAATGTGATGATCCTAGTCTAATCAGTGGCGTTAAAATAGCAGAAGAAAGAATGTGTGCATATAAGGACATAGGCCAGTGTGAAATATAGAAAAATTAGGTCCAGGGAGTAGAATTAGCAATGCTGATTCAACTCTGGCCTGAAGGTCATCCTCTCAGTATACACTCCCTCTTTCTGCTCTTCTTTATTCTTATCAAACAGCCCTGTGATTATACACTGGTCTCCATTTCTGATTTCTCCTGAGAGATCAAGCATGCTCAGGCTCTCAGCTGTTTGATGGGACTGAAGTAGGACCTCTGTTACTTACTTAGAGCACTCACCTTAACGTAGTACCTGCCCCAACCAACTGACTAACAATAAAAGCAATATAAAATGAGTGTAATAAAGATTTAGACAGTTCTAGTTCCCCAATGATGTTATGTGTGATGTTATCGTGGATAAATTCAACCATCAAATTCATTCCCCAGTTAGCATAAACCACAAAACACTCAAAGTTTAGAGTTGTGCTGTCTAACATATGAGTCTTCAAGTTTTAACTGATTAAAATTAAATACCACTTATCATTCGGGTTACAGTAGCACTAGTCACATGTCACGGGACTTCCCTGGTGGCCCAGATAGTAAAGCGTCTGCCTACAGTGAGGGAGACCCAGGCTCTGTCCCCAGGTTGGGAGGATCTCCTAGAGAAGGAAATGGCAACCCAATCCAGTATTCTTGCCTGGAAAATCCCATGGACAGAGGAGCTTGGTAGGCTACAGTCCATGGGTCACAAAGAGTCGGACACAACTGAGTGACTTCACATTCACTCAGTCTCATGTCAAATCCTCAACAGAAACTTATGTCTAGTGATTACTATATTGAACAGAGCAGATATAGAATATTTCCTTCATCACAGAATGTTGTATTGAATAATGTACTTGGAAAAATGATAAATGATAATAATAGATAGATATAAGCAGGTGTACACACAGGAATAGACATATTGAGAATGGGCTGGCGTCAGTTTATCCCTGCTTTCAAGAACCAGTTTTATAAAATTAATAATTTTGTGAGGTTATCACAAGTTATCACAAATTTTGTGAGGTTATCAATCCATTGGTAGCTTAAAATTAATCATATATGAGTATTCATGTCCTGGAATCAAAACACACTGGGGTCTTTTTGTTTGAGAGAAAGACAGCATGTTTATATCAGTGATTTGAGGTAGATATAGAAATCTTTTTTATTTTTACACCTGGGTAAAAGTAGTTGATGTTCTGAAAGTTGTCCACTGATGATCTAGAAGCAAAGAAATCCTAGTAGCAATGAGCATTTCGAGAATCCAAATTTTGGGTTCTAAATACCATTTCTCACTAAATGGAACCAGAACTTCTTAAAGAAATGGCTGATTCCAGGGGAAATAGAAGAGAAAGCTGGAATGCCTTGCATTAGGAAATTAGGAAGTTTTTGGAAAATGATAAATGAAAAGGATACAGGATACTCCGTATACCACAGTGGTGGACACACATCATTATATATTTATCAAAACCCATAGAATGTACAATATCAAGACTGGATCCAGGTGTGAACTATTGTCTTTGGGTAATAATGTACCAGTGTAGGTTCATTGATTATAACAAGTGTATCACTCCAGTATGGACTTCAGATATTGAGAAAGGCTATATGTAGGTGCGGAAAGAATGCATATTGGGACACTCTGTACTCTTCAACTAAGATTTTTTTAATTTCTGCCCCCCCAAAATGGCTTATTGAGAATATTTTTCAGGAGAAAAAAGTAGTGTGTATATAGGAGCCCACTTGAAAGGGCTCCAGTGGACAAACCTGAGCAAACCTGTAAGAACCACAACGAAGAGTGGTGTGAGAGAGTAAGTTAGCTTTTCATGAGCTGTACTGATTAAATAAGTGACTGGGGGAGAATGGAGAGCTCTCTCTGTGAAAGAACACCAGCTCTTAAATACAGAAGAATGATGGGTTTAGAGAGGCATGTTTTAATCATCATAGCAACAGTGGTTTTGGTCAGAAGCCATCCATGAATGGGTGACATCCATGAATGTCCAGTGGGTGACAACTTGAAGAGGAATAGAATATTTACAGTCTCAAAGGCTTCTCCCAGAAATTACGTGTTAACAACAAAGGGGAAAAAATTATACTTGACAGTAGAGTAAGCTGGTGAACACAAGTTTAAAAGTGTTCCAAGTTAAGGTCACCAACACTGGGGCAATGTGCCCCCTGATGAATGAAGGGATGAAGCCTTGATGCAAATATTCAGACAGAGGTTCTGACTTGGTGGGTCTGCAGGAGCCTGAGAATTGATATTAGAACCAAGCTCCCCAGAGGTTCAGCTGTAGTGATCCACATCATAACTGACTTTGGGGCATGACATCCTTGTTATACTTGCCCTTCAAGCTCTGAACAAAGTTGTGCCTGCAGACTTCCAGGAAGTACCACAGTCTCCTCTTTCTTTCTGTACAAGTGTCTTTCTTCAATTTGGCCTAAATTCTCATCTGCCTGGAAAACTTCCTGCACATTTTCAGAACTGCCCCCTACCTCTGCGTCTCCCCCCTCTGGCCCCTCTGAAGCTCTCCTTGGTTACCTTTATGATTGTCTGTTTCTTTGAAATTCTGGGAGTTAATCATCAGCTGAAGAAAGTCCACACGTGGCTGTAAGCAGAAAGAAATGCTATTGAAGAAAGTTACTTGTGAAGTCATAGACAAATCAGGAGCACAGTATTTAACCTCTTTCCTGAGAGGATGGCCCCTTATAGAGCAGAAGTCTGACTAGTATTGCCTGAGTCCTCAGTGAACTAACATTCACCTACAGACCTTGGAGAACATGACACTTCCCCAGAGAGAAACCTGCCATCATGTCAGTGCTTTCTGGTCCTCACTCTCTCTGATCTTTGGTTTCTCTGGCTTTTGAAACAGCTTCCTTGCCAAAGAGTTGCCTGCTGTCTCTCCTGTCACACCTGTTTGTTCAGGAGAAAGTCCATAACTTGGATCCTTGTTTTCCTTCCAATTTTAATTCCTAATGAATTACCACACAAATTAATCCCCTCACAGGTGCAAAGTATATTGGCAGCTGTTATAGAAGCATCTTCAAGGCCTTGACCGTTTTCAGTGACATCCTAGGTACAAAACCCTCTGTTCCCCTGACCTGCAGACAAGCTTCTGTCTCAGGCCTCATGGAGTCAAAAGTGGGTTAAACAGCTTGCAGCCTCACGGCCCAGAGAAGACCCCTGCCCATGCCAGACTAGGAGAGGGCTGCAATTTAACACAGAAGTCACTCCACCAGCTGACTGATGGGGCTTTCCATTGAACAGTCTATAAAACAGGAGTCTTGGAATCAAAGTGGATTCTTTACCAGTGTAACACTGGGGAAATTACAATATCAGTAAAATCATTTTAAAACTAATTCTTATCCTTTAACAGTTTATTGAATGGAAGTGGTAAAGCTTTTATCTCAACAATATTTATGCAATGACATACTAATATGCATGCCTACTATTAAATTTAAACAATACTCTCTGGCTCATGTTCTTATTTCTTCCCCAACCTCCACCTTCCTCATCACTCCACAATGATATATTAATAACTTCCCAGTTCTAAACTCTATACTTCTCTACCTATCTTTTTAAAACTGCAGAGAAGTACACAAATCATATGTGTGGAGATAAATAAATTTTCAAAAAGTGAACACCCTCGTGAAACCACCACCAGATTTTACCTTTTGAATATCTTTGAGGCGACCTTCTTTTATCTTTTTTATGGATGTTGCCAAAAAATTCACAGCACTTTTTGGAAATATGCTGATATTTAATACTTCAAAGATTGGGATAAGGAATGGAAAGAGTGCTGAAGAGAAAATATAAAAGAAAAGCACAGTAAAAAATCAAAATTTACACAGCAAGTATAATTTGCTCTATCAGAGAAAGATCAGAATCACTCACATTGTGACTTTGCTCAGACTTCCAAGCCAGTGACTGAGCAAGGCCAAGTCCACT
>SJYD01055793.1:11720-27675 GCA_006408635.1 Nanger granti
GCCCTTCCCTCGCATTCCAAGAGCAGGTGCTCTCCCGTGGAGTGTGAGGAAGAACTCCAGGCCTCGTTCCACCATTTCCCAAGTCCCCCAAAACTTCATTCCACTCCAGATGAACCTGATTGAACTGTGCTGCCTGGAATATCACCCGGAGGATAAAATCACGTCACTCTTGCACGTGTGACAACACTATGGCACCTCAAGGGCAAGCCACAGTTCCCTGTGTCCGCTTGACGGGAAGCCTGACACTGCTGCTGAGGCTCAGGAGGAACTTTGGCGTACACGTCTCCACACAAGAAGAGGCCTCACACCTCTGTGGAGGCTCCATGGAACCCCAAACTCAAGTAAGCATGGGCAAGGAAAGCTCGGGCACCGGCCTCAGCTCCATAAGAAGACTGAGGATTCGGCTTCGACTGGGGATGAATCCCCAGAGGCCTCTCGCAACTCGCACCCAGACTGGCCTCACCTGAGACCACAGGGGCGGGTCCCTGGGGTCCGCTTGAACTCAATAGGATCCCGCTGAAACACAAGAAAAAACAAGAGTGTCTTCCCTGCATGCAGGTTGAGTCCCTTTTCCACTGTGGCGTCTCTGGTGAAATCACCCCTTCCCTATTGGATCTAGAAAGGCTCCTTCACACCCTTGCTGTGACCCACGAAGTTCCCTGACCCTCCCGTCCCCACTCAAGAGGAACACCGAGGATTTTGCCGTGACTGAAGGCAGCCCCATTTTACCCTGCTTATCTCCAGATGAGGTTCAATTTCCTTGCTTTGCTGAGAAAGGTTTCCCTCACATCCCTTGCATCTTAAGGTAGCACTCGAACCAGGAAACTCGGTCAGAACTCCATGGGTCGTACCACCCTTCCCCAAGACACCCAAACACCTCAGTCCACTCCAGATGAACTTGAATGCCCTGAACTGACTCGACTCTCACCCCTAGGATTGACTCAAGCCTAGCTGGCATGTGTGACAGCACTGTGGCACGTTGGGGGCAAGCCACAGATCCCAGTGTCCGCTGGACAGGTAGACTGACACTGCTGCTGCAGCTTGAGAGGAAAGCGGCTGTACACGTTTCCCCACTAGACAAGGCCTGAATCCACTGTAGGGGCTCCAGGGGTACCCCAAAACCCATGTCAGCATGGGTATGGAAAGTTCTGCATCTGGCCTCCGATTTAGACAAGGACTGAGGACCTGTCAAAGCCTGGGGCAGGAATCCCCATAGGCCCCTCGGCACTTGCACAGAGACAGGCCTCTCCTGAGGCCACAGGTTCGGGTCCCTGCGGTACAAGACATAACTCGAGGGGATCCCACTGCAACTCGACAAAAAACAGGGGCTTCTACCCTGCAGGCAGGGTGAGGCCCTCGACTGCTGCGTCATCTCAGGGAAAATCACACCTTTCTTCTTGGACGTTGAAAGGCTCCTTTACCCGCTTGCTGTGACCCACAAAGTTCCCTGACCCACATGCCAACACGAAAAATACACGAGGCACCTGCTGAGACACAAGAGGAGCCCCCATTACCCTGCTCAGCTCCAGATGAGGGTCCTTTTCCCTGGTACGTCAGGAAAGGATTCCCAGCGTTCTGGCACATTCACAGAGGAGAGGATTGCAACAGGAGACTCGGCAGAAACCCCGGGGGTGATTTCACAATTCCCCAAGATTCTCAAATGCCTCGTCCACTCCAGATGAAACTGACAGCCCTGCACCGCCTCGACTGTCACCCCTAAGATCGATTCACTCCTCGCTCGCAAGTGTGTCAGAACTGGGCTACACAGAGTGCAAGCCACAGATCCCTGTGTCCACTTGAAGGAGAGCCTGACATTGCTGCTGCAGCTCTGAAGGAATGTGATAGTGCACGTCTCAACGTGAGACGTGGCCTGACACCCTTGAAGGGGCTCCAGGGGAACCCCAAGTCGCATGTCAGCATGGGCGAATAAAGCTCAGACTGCGGCCTCAGCTCCAGACGAGGGCTGAGGACTCGGCACAGACTGGGGAGGAATCCCCAGAGGCCCCTCGCTATTTGTACGGAGACTGAAATCTACTGAGTCCACAGGGGCGGTCCCTGGGGTTCCTACCATAACTTGAGTGGACCCCGCCACTACTCGAGAAAATCCAGGAGCTTCTCCCCTGAAGCGGGGTGAGGCCCTTGTCCTCTTAGGTATCTCGGGTTAAATCACCCCTTCCCTCTTGAATCTGGAAACGGTCCTTCACACCCTTGCTGTGACTCCCGTATTTCCCGACCCACGTGTACCCACTTGAGAAAAACACCGAGGGTACCATCATGACTCAAGAAGAGCCTCGGTTTCCCCTTCTCACCTTCAGATGAGGGTCCCTTTCACTGCTTCATCAGGAAAGGATTTCCGGTTGTCCCCATGCATCCTAAAAGGAGGTGCTTGCCACAGGGGAGTCGGAAGGCACACCAGGGTTTGTGCCACCATTCTCCAATACACCAGAATGCCTCGTCCACTCCAGGTGAACATGAGTGTCCTGCACTGCCTCGATTGTCACACTGAGGTTCGACTCACACCACGCTGGAACGTGTGACAGCCCTGGGGTACCTTGAGGGCAAGACACAGTTCCCTGTGTCTGCTAGACTGGGAGACTGACACTGCTGCTGCCGTTTGGGAGGAAAGCGACCATACACGTCTCCATGTAAGATAAGGCCAGACACCCCTGTGTGTTCTCCACGGGAACCCACACACCCGTGTCAGTACAGGAAAGGAAAGCTCAGGGTCTGGCCTCACCTCAGGAGTAGGACTGCCAACTTTACGCCCTTTGGGAAGAAATCCCTAGAGGCCCCTCGCACGGTTACTGGCCTCTCTGGAGGCCACAGGGGCAGATCTCAGTCGTCCCTGTCGTAACTCGAGAAGACCCCTCCACAACTTGAGAAAAACCAGGAGTTCTCCCCTGCAGGAGAGTCAGGCCTTTGTTCGCTATGGCGCCTTGGGGGAAGTCACCCCTTCCCTCTTGGACCTCAAAATGCTCCTTTACACCCTTGCTGTGACCCACAAAGTTTCCCGACCTACCCATCTCCACTCGAGAGGAACACCAAGGATCCCGCCACGATTCAGAAGGATCCCCGTTTCAACTGCTCCGCTCAAGATGAGGGTCCCTTATCCTGCTCCGTCAGGAAAGGATTCTTGGCGCTCCCCTCGCATCCCAAGAGAATGAGCTTTCACCAGAAGTGTTGTGAGGAACACCAGGGATCGTGCTACAATTTCCCAAGACTCCTAAATGCCCCGTCCACTCCTGATGAGCTTGACTGCCCTGCACTGCTTCGACTGTCATGCGGACGATCGACTTACACTACACTGGCACGTGTGACATCTCTGGGGTACCTCGAGGCAAGCCACAGATTCCTGTGTCCGCTCGACGGGGAGCCTGTCATTGCTGTTGCAGCTCGCTTTGAAAGCAGCCATACATGTCACCTTGCGAGATGAGGCCTGATCCCCTGTGGGTTCTCTAGGGGAACCCACAGACCCATATAGTCACAGGCAACCAAGGCTGAGGCTCCGTCCTCATCTCCAGATGAGGACTGAAGACCCAACACCGAATTGGATGGGATCTCCAGAGGTCCCTCGATACTCGCACGGAGAATGGCCTCTCTTGGGGACACAGCGGCAGGCCTCAGGGGTCCCTGTTGTAACTCGAGAGGACACAGCCACAAATCAAAAAAAAACAGGAGCTTCTGCCATGAGGGTGGGGTGAAATCCTTGTACACTGCGGCCTCTAGGGGGAAATCATACCATACCTCTTGGACCTTGAAAGACTCCATTACACCCTTGCTCTGACTCACGAATTTCCCCTACATACACATCCCCACTCAAGAGGAATACCGAGGATCACGCCACGACTCAAGATGAGCCCCATTTTTCCCTTCTGAGCTCCAGAATATGGTCCGTTTCCGTGTTATGTCGAGAAAGGATTCCAGGCGCTACCCTCGCATACCAAGAAAAGGCAATCGTTCCAGTAGTGTTGAGAGGAACACCAGGGATCATGCCACCATTCCCTAAGACCCCAAATACTTCCTCCATTCCAGATGAACCTGACTCCTCTGCACTGCCTCGACTGATCCCAAGGATCAACTCACGCCACGCTGCACGTGTAACAGCACTGAGGTACCTTGAGGGCAAGGAACAGATCCCTGTGTCCTCTCGAAGGGGAGCCTGACACTGCTGCTGCATCTCGGGACGAAATCGGCCGTATATGTCTCCAAGCGAGACGAGGACTGACTCCCATGTGGGGGCTCCAGGGGCAACCGAAGACACATGTCAGCACGGGCGAGTAAAGCTCAGGCTCCCGCCTCAACTCCAGAATAGGACTGAGGAGGTGCCGCCGACGGAAGGGTTTACCAGAGGCCCCTCACATCTCCCACAGAGACTGGCCTCTCGTGATGCCACAAGAGCGGGTCCTTGGGTCCCCTGTCTTAAATCGAGAGGATCCTGCCTAAACGCGAGAAAAACCAGGAGCTTCTCCCCTGCAGGCGTCTTGAACACCTTATGCGCCTTGGCATATCAGGGGAAATCACCTCTTCCCTCTTAGACCTCAAAAGTCTGATTCACACCCTTTCTGTGAGCCATGATTTTCCCCTACACAACAGTTCCCCCTCGAGAGGAACACCGATGGTCCCGCCTCGAATCAAAAGGAGCCCCTTTTTTTTCCCTGCTCAGCTCCAGATGAGGGTCCATTTCCCTCCTCCGAAGAGAAAGGATTCCCGTCACTCCCCTTACATTCCAAGAGGATGAGCTCGCACTAGAAGTGTTGGGAGAAACACCGGAGATCGTGCCATCATTCCTCAAGACCCCCAAATGCATCATCCACTCCAGAAGAAACTGACTGCCTTGCACTGCCTCGACTCTCACTGCAACAATCGATTCTCGACACGCTGGCACGTGTGACAGCCCTGGGTTACTTCGAGGACAAGAAACAGATCCCTATGTCCAGTTGATGGGGAGCCTGACACTGCTCCTGCAGCTAGGGAGAAAAGCGGCCTTGCATGTTTCCACGCGAGACGAGGCCTGTGTCCCCTTTTGTGGCCTCATGGCAACCTAACGAACAATGTCAGCACGAGCAAGGAAAGCTGAGGCTCCGGCCTCAGCTCCTTATGAGGAGTGATGACCCAGCACCAACTTGGGATGAATCCCCAGATGCCCCTCTCAACTCGCCTGGAGATTGGCGTCTACTGAGACCACAGCATTGGGCCCCTAGGGTCCCCGTCTTAACTCAAAAGTACCATGCCACAACTCGAGAAAAACCATGAGCTTCTCCCCTGCAGGGAGGGTCAGCCTTTTTTCAGCTGAGCGTCTCTGTCGAAATCAGCCCTTCCCTCTTGGACCGCGAAAGGCTTCTTCACACCCTTGCTCTGACCTATGAAGTTTGTCCACCCACATTCCCCCTCTAGAGGAAAACCGAGGGTCCCCCTGAGACTCAGGAGGAGCCCCATTTTCCCATGCTCAACTCCAGATGAGGGTCCCTTTCCCTGCTCTGCCGGGAATGGGTTCCCGGCGCTCCCTCATATCCCAAGAGGGGGCGCTCCCCCCAAGAGACTCGGGAGGAGAACCAGTTGTCAGGCCACCATTTCCCATGACAGCTAAATGTATCGTCCAGTCCACATAAACCTGACTGCCCTGCACTGCCTCGACTGTCCCCTCGAGGACTGACGCCCCCCACATTCTCACGTGTGACAGCCCTGAGGTATCTCGATGGCAATCCAGAGATCCTGGTGTCCGCTCGACGGGGAGCCTGACACTGCTGCTGCAGCCAAAGACGAAAGTGGCTGTGCATGTCTTCACGCAAGACGAGGCCTGACTCCCCTGTTGGGGCTTCAGGAGGCCCCAAGACCTATGTCAGAATAGGTGAGGAAAGCTCAGCATCTGGCCTCAGGACCATATGAGGAATCAGGACCCAGGGACGACTGGGGAGGTATCTCCAGAGGCGTCTAACAATTCGCTCGGAGACTTGCCTCACCTGAAGCCAAAGGGGCGGGTTCCTGGTGTCCCAGTCATAATTCGAGAGGACCCCTCCTCAACTCGAGAAGCACCAGAAGCTTCTCCAATGCAGGCGGGGTGAGTACCTTGTCTGCTGCGGCACTTTGTGGGAAATCACCCCTTCCTTCTTGGACCTCAAAGGCTCCTTCACACCCTTGCTGTGACCCAAGAAGTTCCCCGCCCCACTCTCCCCACTCGAGATGAACGCCGAGGGTCCAGCCACGACTCAAGAGGAGCCTCGTTTTCCCCTGCTTAGCTCCAGATGAGGGTCTCTATCCCTGCTCCGTCGGGAAAGGGTTCCCAGTGCTCCCCTCTCATCCAAAGTGGAGGTGCATGAACCAAGAGAGTCGGGAAGAGAATCAAGTTTCCATCCATCATTCCCCAAGACGCCGAAATGCCTCGTCCACTCCAGTTGAACCTGAATGCCCTGCACTGCCTCGAATGTTATCTTCAGGCCTGACACCCAATACTTTGGAAGGTGTGACAGCCCTGATGTATCTCGAGGGCAAACCACACATCCCTGTGTCCGCTCGACGGGGAGCCTGACACTGCTGCTGCAGCCGGGGAAGCAAGGATGCAGAACTTTTCCAGATGAGACGAGGACTGACTTCCCTGTGGGGGCTCCAGGGGAAGCCCAAGAGCTATGTCAGCAGGGGTGAGTAAAGCTCAGATTATGGCCTCAGCACCAGATTAGGACTGAGGACCAGGCGACGACTGGGGAAGAATCCTCAGATGAGCCTGGAAACTGACATGGTGACTGGCCTCTCCTGAGGACACAGGAGTGGGTTCCTGGGGTCCTCGTCTTTACTCGAGAGGAACACAACTCAATTTGAGAAAAACTAGAAGCATCTCCCTTGCAGGCGGGGTGAGGCCCTTTTCCACTGAAGCATCTCGTGAGATATCACCCCTTCCCTTTTGAACTTGGAAAGCCTCCTTTACACCATTCCTCTGACCCAAGAAGTTTTCACCCCTCCAGTCCCCAATAGAGTGGAGCCCAGAGGATCCCACCACGACTCAAGAGGAGCCTTGTTTTACCCTGCTCAGGTCCAGATGAGGGTCCCTTTCCCTGCTGCGTTGTGAAAGGTTTCCCGGTGCTCCCTTCGCATCCCAACAGGAGGTGTTCACGCCAGGACAGTTGGGAGGAGAATCAGTATCGAGCCACCATTCCCCAAGTCCCCCAAATGCCTCGTCCACTACAGATGAACCTGACTGCCCAGCACTGCCTCAACTGTCACCACCATAATCGACGCCCAACACACTGGCATGTATGACAGTCCTGGGGTACCTCCAGGGAAAGACACAGATCCCTGTGTCCGCTCGACTGGGAGCCTGACACTGCTGCTGCAGCTGGGGAGGCAATCGGCCGTGCACTTCTGCAGGCGAGATGAAGCCAGACTCCCCTCTGTCGGATCCAGGGGAAACCCAAGATCTATGTCAGCACCAGTGAGGAAAGCTCAGGCTCCGGCCTCAGTAACAGACGAGGACTGAGTACAAGGCAAGGCCTGGGGAAGAATCCGCAGAGGCGCCAAGCAACTGGCATGGAAACTGGCCTCTCCTGAGACGACAGGGGTGGGTCCCTGGGGTCCCTCTAGTAACTCGAGAGGACCCCACTGAAACTTGAGGCAAAGCTTCTACCCTGCAGGCGGGGTGAAGCCTTTTTCCTCTGCGGCACATCAGGGCAAATCACCCCTTCCTTCTTGGACCTGGAAAGACTCCTTCACAACCTTGCTGTGACTCAAGAAGTACCCCATCCAACACATCCCCACTCGAGAGGAACTTCGAGGGTCTGGCTGCGACTCAAGAAGAGCCCCGTTTGCCCCTGTTCCACTTTAGAGGAGGGTCCCTTTTCCGGCACCTTCAGGAAAGTGTTAATGGTGCTCCCCTCGCATCCCAGGATGTGGAGCTAACACCAGGAGAGACGAGAGGATCATCAGTTTTGGGGCCACTATTCCTTAAGTACCCCAAATGCCTCATCCACTCCAGATGAGCATGACTGCCCTGCACTGCCTCGACTGTCACCCCGAGGCTTGACACCGACACACTGGAAAGTGTGACAGCACTGGTGTACCTCGAGGACAAGCCTCACATCTCTGTGTCCGCTTGACTGGGACCCAGACACTGCTGCTGCAGCTGGGGAAGCAAGCATCTGAGCACGTCTCAAAGGCAAAACAAAGCCTGACTTCCTTGTGGGGGCTCCAGGGGAACCCCACAACTGATGAGCAAAGCTCAGACTCCGACCTCCGTACCAGATGAGTACTAAGTAACCGGCAGCGACTGGGCCGTAATCCCCAGAGGAGCCTGGCAATTGAAACGGAGACTTGCCTCTCCTGAGGCCAGAGGGCCGGGTCCCTGAGGTACCATTCCTAACATGAGAGGACTCCGCTGCAACTTGAGAAAAAACAGAATCTTCTCCTTTGCAGGCGTTGTGAGGCCATTTCCGCTGCTGCCTCTCAGGGAAAATCACCCCTTCCCTCTTAACATCAAAAGACTCCTTCACACCTTTTCTGTGACACAAGAAGTTCCCCGCCTCACTCATTCCCACTCGAGAGGAACCCCGAGGGTCCCGCCACGAATCAAGAGGAGCCCCGTTTTAACCTACTAGCTCCACATGAGTGTCCCTTTCCCTGCACCGACTTGAAAGGTTTCCCGGCCCTCCCCTCCCATCCCAGGACGAGGCGCTTGCCCCAGGAGAGTTGGGAGGAGTATCAGGGATCAGGCCACCATTCCACAAATCCCCCAAATGCCTCGTACACAGCAAATGAACCTGACTGCCCTGCACTGCCTTGACTGTCACACCGAGGTTCGATGCCTGACACACTGGAACGTGTGAAAGCCCTGGGGTACCTCAAGGGCAAGCCACAGAACCCTGTGTGCGCTCGACAGGGAGCCTGACATTTCTGCTGCAGCTGGGGAGGCAAGCAGCTATGTGCATCTCCAGGTGAGACGAGTCCTGACTCACCTGTGTGGGCTCCAGGGGAACCTCAGTACCTATGTCAGCATAGGCGAGGAAAACTCAGGCACCGGCCTCAGCACCAGACGAGGACACAGGACATGGTGATGACTGGAAAGGAATACCCCAAGGCGCCTGGCAACTGTCACGGAGACTGGCCTCTTCTGAGGATACACGAGTAGGTCCCTGGGGTCCCCGTTGTAATCCAAGGTGATCCTGCCACAACCCGTGAAAAACCAGAAGCTTCTCATCCGCAGGCGGGTTGAGGCCTTAGTCTGCTGTGGTGTCTTGGAGGAAATCTCCCCTTTCATCTTGGACCTCAAAAGGCTCCTTCACCTCCTTGCTTTGACCCACGAAGTTACCCGCCCCACCCATCCCCACTCGAGACGAACCCAAATTGTCCCTCTGCCACTCATGAAAAGCCCTGTTTTCCCCTGCTCAGCTCCAGATGAGGGTCCATTTCCTGTTCTGTCGGGAAAGGATTCCCAGTACTCCCCTCACATCCCAAAATGGAGGCGCTCCCACCAGGAGAGTCAGGAGGAGCATCAGGGTTCGGGCCACCATTCCCTAAGAACCCCAAATGCCTCGTCACTCCAGATGTACCTGAATGCCCTGCACTGCCTCGACTTTCACCCCAAAGCTCGAAGCCCGACACATGGCACGTGTGACAACCCAGGAGTACCTCGAGGTCAAGCCATAGATTCCTGAGTCCGCTCGACAAGGAGCCTGATTCTGATGCTGCAGCTGGGATGGAAAGTGGCCGTGCATGTCTCCAGGCGAGAAGAGGACTCACTCCCCGTGTGGTGTCCAGGGTAATGCCAAGAACTATGTCAGCATGGGTGAGGAAAGCTCAGGCTACGGCCTCAGCACAAGATGAGGACTGAGGACCCAGTGACGACTGGGGAGAAATTCCCATCGGCGCCTGCCAACTGGCACGGAGACTTGCCTGTCCTGAGGCCACACGGGTGGATCCGTGGGGTCCCTGCTGTAACTCGAGAAGACCGCTGCATATACCTCGAGAATAACCAGAAGGTTCTCCCTGTGAAGCAGGGTGAGGCTTTTGTCCACTGTGCCATCTCTGGGGAAATCACCTCTTCCCTCTTAAACCTCGAAAGTCTCCTACACACTCTTGCACTGACAAAAGAAGTTCTCCACCACAACCTTCTCCACTCGATAGGAACCCCGCAGGTCCCACCGTGACTCAAGGGGAGCCCCATTTTCCCCTGCTCAGCTCCAAAAGAGTGTCCCTTTTCCTTCTCCTTCAGGAAAGGATTCCCGGCACTCCACTCGCATCCCTAGTGGAGGTGCTCACACCAGGAGAGACGGGAGGAGCATGAGGGTTCCGGCCAACATTCTCCTAGATGCCCAAATGCCTTGCCCACTGCACATGAACCTGTCTGCCCTGCACTGCCTTGACTGTCACTCCGAAATTCGACGCCAGAAACACCTGCACGTGTCATAGCACTTTGGGCCTCCAGGCCAAGCCACAGATCCCTGAGTCCGCTAGACATGGATCCTGACACTGCTGCTGCAGCTGGTCAGGCAAGTAGCGGTGCACGTGTCCAGGCGAGACAAGGCCTGTCTCATATGTGGGGTCCTAAGCGGTACACAAAAACCTAGGTCAGGACGGTGGAGCAAAGCTCAGGCTCCAGCCTCAGCAAAAGTCGAGGACTGAGCACCGAGACGATTAGGGAAGTATCCCCAGTAGCACCTGGCAACTGTCACGGTGACTGTCCAATCCTGAGTGCACAGGGACGAGTCCCTTGGTTCCCCATTGTAACTCTAGAGGACCCCGCCACAACTTGAGAAAAAACCAAAAGATGCTCCCATGTAAGCGCGATGAGGGCCTCGTCTGCTGTGGTGTCTCGGGGGAAAGAACATCTTCTCTCTTGGACCTACAGAGTGTCGTTCACCTTCTTGCTGTGACCCAAGAAGATTTCGCTCCGCCCGTCCTCACTCGAGAGTAACACCGAGGGTCCCGCCATGAATGTAAAGGAGCCCCAGTATCCCTGATGAGCTCCAGATGAGGGTACCTTTTCTGCTCTGTCGAGAAAGGTTTCCTAGCAATTCCCTCACACCCTAACAAGAGACACTCGAACCAGGACTGGTCCAAGCAGCATCATTGGTCTTGCCATCATTCCCCAAGAACCCCAAATACCTCGATCACTCCAGGTGAACCTGACTGCCCTGGACTGGGTCGACTGTCACCCCGAGGCTCGAAGGCTGACACGCTGGCACCTGTGACAGACCTGGGTGGTACCTCGAGGTCAAGTCACAGATTCCAGTGTCCACACGACTGGGAGCCTTTCACAGCTGCTGCAGCTGCAGAGGCAAGAGCAAGTGTACGTCTCCAGCCATGACGAGGCCTGACATTCCTGTGGGGGGGTCCATGGGAACCGCAAGATTTATGTCAGCATGGGCGAGGAAAGCTGAGGTACCAGCGTCAGCACCAGACGAGGACTGAGGACTCAGCGATGACTGGGGAGGAATCCCCAAAGGCGCATGACAACTGGCAAGAAGACTGACCTCTTCTGAGGCCACAGAGGCTGGTCCATGGGCTCCAGGTCGAAACTCTAGAAATTCCGCCTCAACTCGAAAAATACCAGAAGCTTCTCTCTTGCAAGCGAGGTGAGGCCCTTATCCACTGCGGCATCTCTGGGGAAATCACTCCTTCCCTCTTGGACTTTGAAGCGTTCTTCCCCCCCCCTTGCTGTGATCCAGGAATTTCACCGCCCTACCCTACTCAACTAGAGAGGAAAAACAAGGGATCTGCTGCGACTCAACAGAGCCCTTTTGCCCCTGCCAAACTCCAGATGATCCTCCTGTTTCCTGCCCCTTATGGAAAGGTGCCCTGGAGCTTCGCTTGAATACCAAGAGGAGGTGCTAACAACAGGAAAGTTGGGAGGAGCATCAGGGGTTCGTCCACCATTCACCAAGATTCCCAAAAGCCTTGTCCACTGTAGATGAACTTGACAGCCCTGCACTGCCTTGACTGTCACCCCAAGTTTCAAAGCAAGACACACTGGCACGTGTGACAGCACTTTGGACCTCAGGAGCAAGCCACAGATCCCTCTGTCCGCTGGACATGGAGCCTGACACGGCTGCTGCAGCTGGTTAGGCAAGTAGCTGAGCATATGTCCAGGTGAGACGAACCCTGTTTCCTCTCTGGGAGCCTCAGGGGAACCCCAAGACCAAGGTCAGGACGGTCGAGGGAAGCTCATGTACTGGCCTCAGCAAAATTCGAGGACAGGACACCCAGAGATGACTGGATAGAAATCCGCAGATGTGACTGTCAACTCGCACGGAGACCATCCTCTCCTGACACCACAAGGGCGCGTCCCTTGTCTCCCCATCGTAACTCGAGAAACCCTGCTGCTACTCGAGAAACACCAGAAGCTTCTCGCTTGCAAGCGGGTTGGGGCCCTTATAAGATCCAGGGTCTCGTAGGAAATCACCCCTTCCCTCTTGGACCTCGAATGTCTCCTTCACTCCCCTGCTGTGACACAAGGAGTTCCAGTCCACAACCGTCACACTCAAGAAGAATCCCAATGGACCCACGGCGACTCAAGATGAGCCCAGGTTGCCCCTGCTAAGCTCTACATGATAGTCTCTTTTCCTGCTCCTTAGTCTAAGTTGTACTGCGGATTCCGTCACATCCCAAAAGTAAGTTGTTAGAGATTAGCTGCCAATAGAGACCACCAGTCGGAGTTCAGAGAAAAGAAGTTTATTGGCAACTTCGGATCCGGGCTCCCACCAAGCCAATCTAAGTTGAGGGGCCTCGAACACCCGCTTTGGGAGCCTTTTATCCTATTTTGCATGGGAGGAGGGGGAGGCTACTCGGCAGAGCATGATTGGTGGGCAGGCAGGTAAGGTTTGTATAACTATTGGTGACAATTTGCAGTTAGCGTCGAGTCCCTGTTTCCTAGCACTAGATCCTGTTTCTTAGGTTGCAGAGCAAACAGTGCAGTGACACACTTGGTGTCCATTGTTCCCTTTAAACTTTTGAGGCTTTCCTAGTATTCAACTCCCTGGGAAACATCTTATTTCCTTCTTCACTTTCTTCCTCCTTGAGAATTCCAGACTCCTCTCTCCTTGGGGACCCCTAGACTTCTTATCAAACTGCCTAGGAAATGACTCTCCTTCATCCCCCCCTTTTCTTTTAGGAGAATTATGTTTCCAAGGGAGAAGGGGCGTCGTTTTTATTTTGTAACTGCTTCCGAGCTGAGAAGGGGTGTTGTCCCTAAATTGAGGAGGCAACATATTCTAATCCTCATCTTGAAGATATCTGATCCAGGGGCCCCAAGTAGTAGTTGGAAGAAATTGCAGCAGTAGCAGGATTTTGAGCAGCCATTTGTAACTTAAAAGCATTCCTGCGGCTAGAAACAAATCCAGTTATGCAGTTACTGATGTAAGGCAACATAGTCATTAAAACAAGTTAAAATCAAAATTAGAAGTCACATTAAGTCAATAGTTAAAGTGCAACATATTGCACCAGTCCATTTTAAGGTTAGTAGATGTCCTCAGATGAAGAAGTGGCATCACATGTTATTGTTGTCAAAGGTATTTACAGACTTGGAGAAAGTCTTTTTTTTTTTTTTTTTGAAGTTGAGATACCACCATGGAAAGCCTTTTACTGATGAAGAAGGGAGAGCTCCACAGACCCAGCAGTTAGAACAATTGTGGAATGCAGCGTAGGAGTGAGCCCAGGACAGGAAGGCATTGTCTTGGAGATCAAACGGCAGACTCAGGACTTTTGGAGTCAGCAGAAGTAAGCTCACACAGGTTATCAGGCCTATCTGAAAAGTATAAAGTCAGAGCATAGAAAGTAAAGACATAAAAAGATGTCACTTAGTTTTGGTCACGGTGTCACCGCTTAACTCGAGTGTGATGTATCCATGAATCAATTCCTGGCAATTTGACAGCTCAATTCCTAGCTCAAATAGAGGCTTGCTTGACTCAGAGGCAGGGTCTGGAGTCGTCTCTCGGAGTTCTGTTAATGCCTTTTGACTCGTCCAGGTAGTCCCATTACGGAAGTGGATCGGGAAGAAAGTGGGCCAGGGGCTTCAGTAAGCACAGAGTAAGCTGCCCCAGTATCTAAAAGGAAATTGACGGATTGGTCCCACAATTATCAATACCCAGGGTTCCTCATGTGTAATTAGGTCAGGAGCTTGTGTGGGGACCCCCGGGCACCTTCAGTCCTGATTGTCTTGAGAATCTGACCCCGGAGACCTATGCCTCTGAGGGCAGTCTCTCTTCCAGTGTGGTCCTTTGCAGACTGGACATGGAGCCGGGGGCGGCTTAGATGCCTGAGGGCAATCTTGCTTGAGGTGCCCCTCCTTTCCACAGATATAGCAAGCCCATCCCTTTTTACCTAGGTCCCTCTGGGCATTTTTTAAATATACATATATATTTTTACCGTAATAGACAGTCTGAGCCAGTTGTAACAGAGTATCTAAGACTGATTTGGTCCATATGCCCGTTTTTTATAGCTTATTGCGGATATCTGGAGCAGACTGAGTGATAAATCTATCTTTGAAGATCACTTTTTCTGTTTTACTTTCGGGATCAATCTCAGTGAATCTGCAAAGAGCTTTTTTTTAGTCTATCTAGGAATTTACCAGAAGCTTCCTTCTCCTCCTGTTCTATGTCTGCCAATTTGCTATAGTTTAAAGGCTTAGAACGGGCCTGCCTGAGTCCTTCAAGAATACATCTGACAAAATGACTCTGATCCCATCTTTCTTTAGCTGTGTTGAAGTCCTATTCTGGTTCTATAGTTGGGACAGCCTGATTCGCAGTGGGGAGGGCTGCGATCTCATTTTCCCGCTTCCCTACTGATTCATTACCAAGCCATTAATTTCCATAAGCAACCGCTTTTCCCAAAACTCGAATCTTTGAGTTAGTAGTCAGCGTCTGTCCCAAGATATATATCATATCCTTCCAAGTAAGGTCATAAAGCAGAATAACACCTTTAAAAGCTCTAATATATTTTTCTGGGCCCTCTAAATAGTCTCCCAGATCNTCATTACCAAGCCATTCATTTCCATAAGCAACCACTTTTCCCAAAACTCGAATCTTTGAGTTAGGAGTCAGCGTCTGTCCCAAGATATACATCACATCCTTCCAAGTAAGGCCATATCCTTCCAAGTAAGGTCATAAAGCAGAATAACACCTTTAAAAGTTCGAATATATTTTTTCTGGGCCCTCTACATAGTCTCCCAGATCCTCCTTGATTTTTTTTTCTTGATAAGGAAAAGGCATATTAACTGTCATAGAGTAACCTTTAACCTCTGAGATGTTTTGAGGCTAAAGCTCCATCTAGCTTCCAAACTTTCAATTTCTAGTGAGGCTAGGAGCTTTCTTGACTACCAATCTAAGTTTGCCACAGTACACAGTAACAGTATAGATCTAACCTCAGTTATCTTTGCCATATTAGTGGGCTTCTGGGCAGCTGCGCGTAGTCCCGCTAATACAGTCTGGCGGTACCGGTTGAGGGAGCCCAGCCCTTCTGCCCCATTGTGATCTCAGTTAGGACGGCTGGGGGAAAAAATTTCATCAGCCAGTCTAGGGTCTGTAGTCAGCTCTCCCTGATTGTCTCGGACCTGCTTCCTACTCTCATTTTTTATTCTCTCTCTCTCCTCAGTAGTGAATAAGGTGCTGAGGAGTTGTTGGCAGTCATCCCAAGTGGGCTGGTGAGTATACGGGCCTACCGGTGGTACTCACCTCCCTCGTCTCCCTCATGGGGTATATCCCTGCCGCTCCCAGTAGGCCTGAAAGGGGTCCCAGCCCGAGTGTGGGAAGGGCTAGTCATCGGGGCAGCGGTTGCAGCGGCCTCAGTCAAATCAGGGAACTGGGATCGCCTCCCCTCTGGCTTCCGCTCAGGGTAGGGCGGAGGTCGCTGGCGGGGAGGGGACTCCGGGGCAGGAGGCAACAGGGGAGCAGTCGGCTTCTTAGGTTTTAACTGGGGCATTACCATAATGCTAGATGACTGCCTTCCCCGGCCTCCCGCCCTCACAGGTTCCTGGCAC